>JAVCKT010024742.1:0-34643 GCA_032273925.1 Rhynchotus rufescens | reverse complement strand
CCGGGCGGCCCCAGGGCCCGGCGGTGGCGGCTGCGGCCGCCCCGGGCTGCCCGCTCGGGCGCGTCCCGTTGGCGGCGGCGGCGGCTCCGCGCGCTCCCCGCTGCAGGGCTCGTTGGATCCCGCCTGTTGGGTCGGGATTAGCACCTTCCCCGCCGCGGCCCCTTGCCCGCCCGAGCCCGGCGCTTTCTCTGTCGCTCCTTTATGCAGCTGCCCCGCTCCCCGCCGCGGACTAAATGGCTCTTTGTGCCGAGGAAACTGAGGCAGGGACGGAGCGGGGAGCTGCCGTAGCTCGCAGCCGTGCAGGAGGCTGCGGCGGCCGCCGGCCAGGCTGCTGCGGCCCGCGATGGGGCAGAGGGGCCCCACGCGCCGTGGGGTGCTCCCCGCCAGGGATGGGGCACAGCAGGGCCTGCTGTGGGGCGCAGCCACCGCCTCGGATCCGGCTGCGTTAGCGCCCAGTGCTGTGCCCCGGGAACACCGGTTACCGATGGATGGTGCCGCCCCAACCCGAGCAGCGAGCTGGTAGCCACGCTCCTTGGCGGCCGTGCCCTGCCGAGCGCGTCGTAGCCCCCAGCCCCGGGAATGCCTGGGATGGCTGCCCCGTCCGGGATGCACAGGCTGGCAGCCCTGACCCACTGCGGGCAGTGCCCCGGGCAGCTGGGGAAGCTCTGCACGGCCCTGAAACGCGAGCTGCCGGGCACAATGTGCGGGTTTTTGCACCGGGGCTGCACTAGAGGCTTTCCAAAGCATTCGCTACGAGGGTGTTGTCAAAAGCAGCCCATTAGCCATGTTCCGACATCCTCCCCGAGCCTGGAAAAAAAAGAAGTTGCTAAGGCCACGTGTTCCTGAGCCAGAGCAAACAGTGTTAACAGAAGCAAAAGTAAACGCTGTGCTTGCGCTCCTGAACTCCAGAGGGCTTTCCTGGCCCGCCGGCCAGCGTGCTGCATCCGGAGGAGGGATGTGGGCGCTGCTGTGCGGAGAGCAGCACGTGGGGCGAGTGGGAGGGTGGGTGGTGCAGACGTGCGGAGCGACCCCTCGCGCTGTCCGGAGCGACTCCTCGCACTGCCCGGAGCGGCCCCTCGCTGCCCGGCGCCCTCTCTCCGCAGGCTGCCCCTGGTGCTGGCCGCCCTGCCCGCCATGGCTGCGGGCGAGGACGTCTCGCCCGGCCTGCAGGACGCGTGGGGCGACTTCTGGCTCTTCCGCTTCTTCCTTAACGCTGCTGGCTACGCGAGCATCGTGGTGCCTGGCTTCCTCCTCATCCAGTACTTCAAGAGGAGGAATTACCTGGAGACAGGTAGGAGGAGCAGCTCCCTTCTGCAGCCTGCTGCCCCGTGAGCTCCCACCACCTCTGCCAGCCCCATCCGTGTGCTGGGGGGGTTCCCTGACTCCCGTCTGTGGGACAGTGTCTGAGCATCTTGCAGCACTGCCTCCTGGGGCTGTCTAGCAGCTGCCCTGAAACTCACATTTCTCTGAGGCCCTCGTGCCAGACCGTGGAGATGCTCCCTTAGCAATTTGGAGTCTGCCTGAGGCAGCTGCTTGAGTAATACAAGAGCTCATCGTGACCCGCCTGCTCTGCCAGGCAGGGCAGATGGGCAAGATGGGAGTTGGTTTCCGTCCTGCTCAAGGCCCCAGGCTCTGTTTAGCAGCACTTGTTGTGTAGGGAAATGTCTCGTAGGGAGGGAGGCCTCCCTTCCCAAGCTGGTGTGGCCTGTGGCTTCGTGGCTGATTATTCTCCTGTGTTCTCTTATCCCCTTCAGGCCGGGGAATTTGCTTCCCTGTCATTAAATCGTGCGTGTTCGGCTCGGAGATCAAGTCTGTGCACCAAGAGGATGGCTCTCTCCCGGCCCGAGCAGAGCCCACGGAGTCCTCTACGGCCCGACAGGTCTTCAAGCTGCTCTTCTGTGCTGCTGGTCTGCAGGTAGGAGCCCCGTGTATGTCTGCATGGGTGGCCAGCACACTCTGTGAGCTCGTGTGGCCTTTAGCCACCATGCCCTTTAACACCAGGGATGCAGCACTGTCCTTGCTCTGGGAAGGGCTGGAGGCTGAGACAGCCCCTTGGCCAGCACGGCTGCTGTGTGGCCTCTGGAGGTCTGTTCAGCTCGTGTCACCTGGGTTGGGACCGCTTGTCCATGCAATCAATGTCGTCTGCAGTCACAGGTAAAGGAAATGCTGTGATGCAGCATGGTTAGGATGGTTCTTGTTCTGGCCCCGCTGCCAAGCAGGGTGACAGGTTAACCCCTATCATTTCTCAGTTTCTTTAGGTCCCCCATCTTGGGCTGGTGTGGCCTCTTTTTGATGGATTGGATTTGGATACCAAAGAGAAATGTTCATGTAGCTACAGATAAACAAGATCTTTTTTAATCATTAAGGCCCAGTTACAGCCCACGTGACATTAGGAAGGACAGCTTTCTGGGTCTGTGAGCACTAAAAATATCGAAGTGGGCAATTGTGATAGGAAACTCACGTGTCCTGTAGCCAGCAGAAGACATCCAGTGCTCTGTCCTACTCTTCCAGTCCATTCAGATCTTCTGGGATCTGAACATCATTTCAGTCTCTGTGATTCAGTTTCCCCGAAAGGGATGTGTGGTGAGATGATGTCAATATTCCTTCTGTGAGGGGCTTGGTGCTTTTCTACCTGGCTGTGTGAGTAGGAGAGGTGACAAGAGCCAGTGGTCTTCCCTGAAGGACAATTTCCTTTCCTGGCTTTGACACTAGAATTATTTTGAATAGGAGAACTGGGTCTAGGGAGCTGAAAGTGAAAACCGAGGCCACTGGGAAAGTTGCCAGTAGCTGTCAGGGGAAGTTGGCACCAAAATGCCGACCATGCATCAGTGCTGTTCAATGATCCTGTCCGTCTGGTTCAACAGGCAGCTTAAAATGTAACTGTTTATTGTACGCTAGGATTTGCTTTGTGGGCTTCTCTTCCCTTGAAAATTGCAGCTGTAAATTGAGAAGAGCTGTTTTTGTTTGCTTGGAACTAGATGTTCCTGGCTGTGTGAAGCAGATTTCTAAATCTGTGTGAGACAGATTTCCAAAGACAGGTTTGGTGGGGGGTGCATCTCCATCTCGCCATGTCTCAGGACTGAGTGTTTCCATGCTGGGACAGGCATCTCCCGGGGTCCATTCTTGCCTGTGGTTGCTTGTAGCTGCTGGTGGTAGTTCTGATTGTCCCCATGTTCCTGCTGCTGCGCAGGCCTCCTACCTGACGTGGGGGGTCCTCCAGGAACGTGTGATGACGAGGACGTACGGAGCTACTGACACAGACCCCGGCGAGAAGTTCAAGGACTCCCAGTTCCTGGTGTTCATGAACCGCATCCTGGCCTTCACGGTGGCTGGTCTGTACTGCGCCCTGACCAAGCAGCCACGCCACGGTGCTCCTATGTACAAATACTCCTTTGCCTCCCTCTCCAACATCCTCAGCAGCTGGTGCCAGTATGAGGCACTCAAATACATCAGCTTCCCCACACAGGTGCTGGCCAAGGCCTCCAAAGTGATCCCTGTGATGATGATGGGCAAGCTGGTGTCGCGCAAGAGTTACGAGTATTGGGAGTACCTGACCGCTGCCCTTATCTCCGTGGGGGTCAGCATGTTCCTGCTCTCCAGCGCTCCCAACCGGCACGCGTCCACCGTCACCACCTTCTCGGGCGTAGTGCTCCTGGCGGGCTACATCGTCTTCGACAGCTTCACCTCCAACTGGCAGGACGCCCTGTTCGCCTACAAGATGTCCCCCGTGCAGATGATGTTCGGCGTCAACGTCTTCTCCTGCCTCTTCACGGTGGGCTCGCTGCTGGAGCAGGGCGCCTTGCTGGAGTCGGGGCGCTTCATGGCGCGCCACTCGGAGTTCGCCGCCCACGCCGTGCTGCTCTCCGTGTGCTCCGCCTGCGGCCAGCTCTTCATCTTCTACACCATCAGCCAGTTCGGCGCCGCCGTCTTCACCATCATCATGACGCTCCGCCAGGCCTTTGCCATCCTGCTCTCCTGCCTCATCTACGGGCACGCCGTCACCGTTGTGGGCGGCCTGGGGGTTGCCGTGGTCTTCGTGGCCCTCTTCCTCCGCGTCTACGCTCGCAGCCGCATGAAGAAGCGAAGTAAGAAGCTGCCCCCGGGCGAGAGCCCTGTGCAGAAGGTCTAAGGAGCCGGGGCCATGGCACCTGAGCTGTGCCCCTTGTCCTGCCTCTGTGTTGGGACACCTGCTGGATTTGTCCCCTGTTCGTGAACCCACTGAGAAGCAGGGTGGGGGATGGATAGGCTGGACCGGTGACTCACCTTCCCACCTGCTTTTCTTGGGGAAGGGGCCAGAACAAATCCAGGGAAGCCAGGCATGCTCCAAGCTGCTACAACTCCAAGCCTTTCCATTTGCCTTAATGGGTTGAGACTTGTAGCCAAGGCACGGGCCTGGGAGCTCAGCTCCTGGGAGCAAACCAGCATGGGGCTGCTGGGGCTCCTGCCCGTGCCCAACCTCTGACTCACGGCGTATCTCTAAGGTCACCGGTGAACAAGGGATGCTTTATTTCCTGGCACCATCTTGCCTCTGGCCAGTGCTCCTCTGTTTCTGTTACTACTGCAGAGCTCAGGAGGAGGAAAGGGCAAGAGAACCATGTTACCTTTGCAACGCCTCGGTGCGAGGCGAGGGCTGAGCTGAGCCTGCCCCAAAGGGGAGCGGGGCAGGAGCTCGGGGTCCACCCAGCCTCGGCTCCCCAGCCAGGAGGTGCTCCAGCCAGCTCGGGTAGCCACGGCGAGGGAAGGACTCCCCGCCTCTCCCGCCTTCGCTGGGAGATCTGCTCTGGAGAGCACTCTGGAATCGGAGCCAGTACCTCCCGGGTTAGTTTTCTCACTGCTGCCCCAACTCCCTTTCTTTTGCTTCTCCCAGCCCAGGCTGATGTTTCTGCGGAGCGAGGCTGGCCAGGGGCAGGCTTGCTCGGTTGTTTAGGTTCTTTTCAGTTACAGCTGCTGCTGGCACAGGCCAAAGGCTGCAGTGCCCAGAATGCCCCAGCATCACCTTGGGCTAGCTCTGTACCACAGTTTCTGGGCTTTCTAATTGCCATTAGAAAAGCACAAATACTCCCTCTTCCTTTATTTTATTTTTTTTTTCTTTGCTGGCTGGAATCATCAGTCCCAGCTCTTTTGAGGGCCTGGCCACAACCAGAGATTGGGCAGATGCCCCTGCTGCACTGGCAGCAGGGAGGGAGCGCTTGGAAGCTGCTTCCCCAGCTCTTCCACAGCAGCCCAGGTTTTAGTGGTTAACCCTTTTTCCCCCTAACACAACCTGACTGACAAGCTGGCAGGTTTTGGTACTTTTGAAAAGCAACTTTTTTTTCCTCTCTCTCTTTTTATTTTATTAAATTAAAAAGAATATGCTGCATATAACATGCTGGGGGTAAATGTTCCTTTTTCCAACTACCCAGAAGAAGAGAAGATACTCCCCAACCCATCCATAGTCTTTATGGAGCAATGAAATCTTTTCTCTTTCCCTTCCAAGCGCAAGTGCCTCTGCCTGCAGGCAGGTGGGTAGCAGACAGGTTTGGACACACAGCAACAGGGGCTGATAGCCCCTCTGGGCAGCAGTCTCATACATGGCCCTGAAGAGCACGGCCATGACTGGAGCTCTGTTCATGCAGAGGACACGGGCCTGCCCTTGGGCAGGATACGGGAATGTGAAGGAGCTGTGACCCACGCAGGGCTCTGGCTTGGCTCCCGGGTGCTCCATCCTGCCCCTAGCTCAGTGCAGCTGGTAGGGACCGTGCTGCATGTGGTTGCTGTGAGGTGCTGCTGCACCAGCCCCGGCTGTGCAGCTCGCACAGCAGCACGCGCGTGAAGGGCACAGGCCCTGTCACAGAGGGACTCTGTGAAAAACCCTAATGCTGGCCTGTCAGGCTGAGATGGGTACTGGGCTAAAAGAGCTGGGGAAAGCAAAAACTCAGCTGAGGACTACAGGCAAGATAGGGATGAGCTGCTTTCCACAGCGTGGGGTGAGGAGTGGAGGCCTCCATGGCTGGAGCCAAGAAGCACAGCCCTGGCTGGCAGCCTTTGGCTCCCTGCTGCTCCTGCAGTGCTCCTTGGGCTGCTGCTGGGGCAGCCTTCCTCACACAGCAGCAGCAGGGGGGTCCTGGGGCAGGTTGTGAGTAACAAGGGCACTGCTAGATGGGGCTGGTTCCTGTTAGGACCTACAGGTCAGCAGGTAGAAGAGACACCCATAGTCCTGCACACTGCTGGGTGGGAGGCAGCAGGGGGACATGTTAGCCCAGCCTGCTGCAATAACAGGGCTGGCGCAGAGCACAGCCCTGGGCTTGGCAGCACACAGCCCTCAGCCGTGCAGGTTTATTGATGTTATAACATCAAATGCTGCCCTTTGCCTCCATCCCCTAGTTACAAATTCCCCCAAATGTCTTTTTCCTTCAACTGCTGTCCCCAAACAAAATTGAAATGGGTTTTAACTAAAGCAAAAGTAACTGTTTCTACCTGCCAAGCTTAAAAATGAGCTGTCTACCCTTTCTGCTTTAAATCTAATTCTTAATATAATTCGCTTTAAGAAAAAGAAAATAAGGAACACCAGAACTTTTCCCTGTAAGTTAAAAAGAATCACCTCACTGCTGGGAGCTGTTTTGGCAGATCCCTTCCTACACAAGAAGGGAATGGCGCTCGTGTCTCCTCTGTCCCCGGGCACGAGCTCCAGCGTTCCGAGCAGCCCCTCGCTCCACAGGGAGGCCCACGGCGCCTGCCCGGGGCTGCCGCTGCCGCCCCTCCTGCACCACGGACACTGCCCGCAGCCTCTCCACGCTGTGCTCCCCGCGTCGCTTTCCCTGCCCAACCCAGGGGGCTGCCCCCTCCGAGTGGGACGCAGCTCCGAGCACACAGGTTTGGCAGAGGTGAGGAGCAGACAGAGCAGGGTGGTGCTCTGCACCCCCAGCTTTAGTCACAGCACAGTCCACACTGGGAGGAGGCTGGGGTTCAGCACACCCTGCCATGAGCACGGCCTGGGAGCCCAGCAGAGGCTGCCCGAGCCCCACGCTGAGCCCTCCTTTCAGCACCCCGCGCTGCGAGGGAGCAGGCAGACGGCTCCTGCCGCAGCTCCAGTCCACCGAGAGGCTCAGATCAGAGCAGCCGGCAGCACGAGCTGAGCCTGGCCCAGCTTGCCACACTGAGGAGCACAGCTTGGAACTGTCTGCTGCAATCTAAGGCATGCAGAAGGCCACAGAGGAGAGCTGGAAATGACCCCTGCAAGACGGGGACTGCCTCACCTCAGCCCTTAGTACTGCATGGGAAGGATTGGAGAGGAAAGCAGCTGCTGAGGCCGAGCTCTGAAAGCCAGTCAAGGATACCAGGTACCATGGGGCACATGCTCCTCTCCATACAGCAACTCAGGGAGAACATGAGCAACTTGGACCTGGTGGAGTTGAAGGCCTACAGGCCATCCCTCCTTGTCCTCCAGAGGATGCTCCAGCTGCATTTCATGCATGCAAAGAGCAGGACCTTTATACTTCAGTATCAAGGAGGAGGGAAACTAAGGCAAAAGATTTTGGGTGTTGGGTTCCTATTTCTGCTCAGAGGCAGCAACCCCCCAACACAGCTCATTTTATAGATGACATACAGCAGAGCAGCTCCCAGTAGAAGCCAGAATAAGGATTTATCAACCTGGCCCCTCCAACCACTGCACTAACTGTATGTAACCCCCCTAATATGTACCCAGTAGGGGACAACAGCCCTCAACTGCCGAGCTGAGGCAAGTGCTCAGCCCGTTCCTCGAGAGCAGCTGCAAGTTCTGCCCAACCCTCTCACAGGACTCGGCCTCTCTGGGGGGATGGCCCCTCACCTTCATCTGGGCAACACCAGCCTCTGGCACAAAACACAAAGAACCACCACCATGTAAACCACATTCTAATACTTTTAATTCCAGTAAAACAAAATAGAAAAATATTCAAGAAAATAACCCAGCCAACCAGAATGCAGCCACCTATTCTGGGGGTGCAGGGAGGCAGCAGGCTTGAAAGAAGGGCTTTCCCTAACTCAATAATTTGAAGTGCATCATGACTACTGGATAATACAGGGGGCTCAAGGAGGGAAAGGAAGCCTTAGCCTTTCAGCCCCCTTCCCCAGCAGCTGTTACTACATGAGCAGAAAGACTCCTCTTCACCAGCCCACATCCTCAATCTTGGTTTTCTCTTCATCCTTAGAGGCTGACTGTTCTTGTTCCTTCTCACTTCCCTCATCTTCCTCATCATCACCGATCTTTTTCACACTCTTTCTCCATCTGCCAGGAGACAAACAAAAAGATGTCAGGGCCATGGGCTTGTCCCAAAGCAAATAATATCAGAAGCCCTTTTGTGCCCAAAGGGGTATTAATGGGTGTATCAGAAAGCCCAGCTCACACAACACCCAGAAACCAGTCTCTCTCCCAAAGTTAGATTTACCGATTCTCACAGGACTAAGGTCTGCATCAGAGAAAAGTGAAGTGAGAGGCAGAGAACTCTCCGCTCTCCAGGGCTGGTTTACATGACCTACAGACAGCCAGGAACGGGGCTGGATACCCCTCCAGCCCACGTTCACCCGGGCTAAACAAGGCCAGGCACACGGCTGCTCCATAGGCCGGGAGCTGGGGAGAAGGGGCGCTACCTGCCCTTCTCCACCCTGTTCCACTCCAGCTCTCCGGTCGGTCCCCAGAGCCCTTCTCTCACCCACACAGAGTGCACAGGGGGAGCGCCCCTTGTGCTTCTTCCCCACGTCTCTGAGGCACCGCTCCTCCTCGTCACTGCCCTGCCTGGCTCTTTCCACACAGGACCACTTTGGTGCCCCATCCGACAGACTCACCTGGAGCGTAACCAGGCACGCAGCAGCACTGACAGCGTGAGGAACCTCCTCCAGGGGCGGCAGCAACATGAGGCTGTTGGTGTTACCGCCCCGTGCCGTTCTGCTCTGCTCTGCTTGGCTCTGCTCGGCTTGGCTCGGCTGCTCGGTGGCGGCTGCAGCGTGGGGCCCGGTCCCGCTCCCCCGCGGCGCAGCCACTGCTGGGCGCTGCCGGCGGCGCCTCCCGGGCGCGCCCAGGTGTTGGGAAGGGGGCGCGTTAGTCCCTGCCATGGCTCCCTCGTGGAGCGGGGGCCAGTGCTGCGCGCCCGGTGGGAGCCGGTGCGGCCTGGGGCTGCGTGCCCAGCCCCAGGCGGCGCAGAGGGGCCCTTGGGCACCCCCTGCTCTCGCCCCTGCCTGCGCTGGGGCCCGAGCCCTCCGACAGGCCGGTGCGGGCTGAGCACGAGGTGGCTGTGGGGTGGGGAGCTGCAGGGACGGCCGGGAGGTGCCGGCCCGGGGCAGGTAGATGGGCCTCTCGCTGCCTGTACCCTGCAGTGTTGGCACCTCTATAATAGAGCCCCTCGCCTGTACCCCATGGTGTTGGTACCTCCATAGCTGGGCCCCTTGCTGCCCTGCCCTGTGGTGTTGGCACCTCCATAGCAGAGCCCCTTGCCTGTGCGCTGTGGTGTTTGCACCTCCATTGCAGGACGCTCCTGCAGCTTTCCTGGGTCCAGGAACAAAGTGCAGACCCGCCGGTCCTGGCGCCGTCTCTGGCCAATGCAGCCATGGCCTGGACACACTGGCTTTTTGAGAGCATGGGCACAAGTCAGGGGCGTGGCGGGGCAGTGCGGGATGGAGGGGACAAGCAGCACCCTAGGGACTTTGCTGGGGATGTGCTGCAAGGATCACATCAGCACTGCGGGGCGCAGAGCAGGGCTCAGCAGAGCAGACCGTTCTCCATCAGAGCCGAGCTCAGCAGGAAAGGCATTCGGAAAGCGTCGTGGCCGGCAGCAGCCAAGGGCACGCGGCGTAACTCCTGTGCTGTGTCCTCTCTGGAAGACATGTGAGCCTGCGTACCCCTTGGGGCAGAGCCGGGGTGATCTGCGACCCCCGCGCGGCTGCGAGCGTGGCCGGGATGAGGGCCTGGCCTGGGCTGAGGCCGTGCACTTCTCAGCGGCGGCGGGAGGTGGCAGCCCAGCGGCTGCAGAGGCTGCTGCCCGGGGCTGCCGGGACATGCGGGGCAGCAGCGCAGCCCTGCGCCCAGCGCTGCTGCTGCTGCTGGCCACTGCGGGCCCGGGGAGCTGCCACCCCCTCCTTTCAGCTCCTGCGTGTGACCCTCTTCAGGTGCCACGGAGACAGACACACAGACCCGGTTTTGGTCTTTTTATAGAAAAAGGCAACTGTACAGATACCATTTATACAAAGCAGGGGAGAAACAAGGGGGAGGCCGGGCTCCCCCGGCAGCACACAGGCAGCAGGGCAGTGCGGAGCAGAGGGAGCCTGCTTTTCTCTCACACATCGTGGTGCCCTTGGCTGTCCCAGCAACAGGACATGAGGCCAGATCACTGACCAGTTTTTTGGGAAGCTGGGAAACAGGCAGGGAACCAAGGCAAAGAGAGGGAGGAAAGGCAGGGTGTTGGTGCCTTGTTCTTCCTCCGTCTTGCGCTGGTGTTGGATGGCAGCTCTTTGGGTGGGATGTGCATGGGTCCCTCAGATGCTCCTGTGCAGGAGGACAGGCGGGCAGTAGCGGGGGAGGACAGCAGGGCAGGCTGGGGCTCTCCTTCCTAGTCACAGCCTCCCCGGTAGGGGAGAGCTTGGGGTGCAGGAAGGAGAGAAGAGGAGAGCCAGTCCCCAGGTGCCTCAGGGACAGGAGCAGGAAAGGAAATGGGACAGCAGCCCTCAGCTCTGCCTGTCAGCGAGGAGATAGCTGAGAGCAGCTGTAGGTCTCGAGCTGGGGTTTACGCAGCATGAGGGGTGGCTGGACCTCTGTGAGATCCCAGGGGTCTTGCAGCACGGCAAAGGCACGTGGGCCTGAAGGCATCACACAGCCGAGCGCGGCAGAGCCAGGCCAGCCCCGGGCAGCGGAACCGTCTCTGGCTGTAATGTGTGCTTGGGCAGTACAATTCGGTGGGGCGGACGCGGTGTTTCGTCCCCGGAGCGCCGAGTGCCCAGGGCCTCGGAGGAGGCTGCGGAGCCATCTGTGTCCGTGCGGCCTCCAGGCACCTCTGCTAGATGAGAATTCCAAAGAGGAAGGAGATGGCAGCTCCTAGGGCCAAGCCCAGCGAGAGGAAAAAGGCCATGACTGCTCCGGCTGTTTCTGCTTCGTGAATGAGCACCTTCCTGCAGGGGAAAGAGGGGTCAGGCCTGTCCTCGGACAGCACGCACCGCAGGGAGAAGCAGCTGTGCAGGGAGAAGCAGCTGTGTCTCTCCACGGCATGGGAATGACCAGAGCAAATCCCGCTTGGCTCCAGGATCCTGTCCCTAAACTATGGGTTCCAAGACAAGAGTGCGTCGCAGAGACGCGTCGAGGCTGCTGGCGCCAAGGGCTCCGTTCCCGGCTCCTGCCCCGCAGCCAGCCTGGCTGTGCATGCTGGGGCTGTGCGCTGCCTCTGCTCCCCCCTCGCCTGCGCTGCCCTCCCTCCGCTCTCCTGCTGTGCCCAGCCTCTTTCCCGGGGGCACAGAGGCAAAACAGGGAGCCAGACCATGGCAGCCCCAGCTTCAGGATGTAACATGCCTCGGAGAGAGGACACAGTGGTTGGTCTTGCCAGTGGGGAGGAAGTGGGACTGTCCCCTCTGCCCTGGGGCAATGCAGAGCCAGGGCTCGGCACAAGCTGTGGGGCCTGGGCTGGCCCCCAAAGGTGAAGCCAGCTCTTGCCTTGTCCTGGGCTGCTACTCACTTGGGCCCGAAGCACATGCAGAGGCTGGCCAGGTAGCCGTTGGAGAGGGAGAAGAAGATCATGAAGACGATGTACCAGGCGTCATGAGAGAAGATGATGGGCAGGTATTTGCGGGACTTCACATTGCACAGCATGAAAAGGGGTATAAAGATGACACGTAGGGCCACCATCAGTGGCAGCAGGCAGCTGTCCTTGCCAGGCTGGGAGAGAAACACATGACACTGAGTTAGCTGGATTCCCCTTCCCAAAGCAAGGGGCAGCCCCTGCTGCCTGATCTGAGGCTGCACAGAGCCATTCAGGAGAAAACTGCTCAAAACTCAGTGTCACCTTTTGATGCAAGGCTAATGTGAAGGCAATTTGTGACCTACTCTCTGCAAGGCTTCCAGACACAGCTCCTGCCTGTTCTCCTGCAGTATCTATCTCTGGGTCTGTCTATCCTGACCCTACAGCTTCCTGCATCCAGTTAGGTGCCCCCAGCATCAGAGACACTTGAAGCTTGGGGGGGCTCCTCTCTCTTTTCCTCTAACCTTCGTAGTATTGGCTAGGCCATCACTCACAGGAAGGTTCTAACTACGAGATGTCTGTGGCAGCTACGGGCGCCACCCGGAGCCTTCAGCCAGCTCCATAAGGAGAGCTGCACCATAAGGAGAGCTGCAGCAGGGAGCAGGGACAAGGACCACTGGCCAGGCCCCACAGAGCCGTGTCAGCATCCAAGGCTCTGCAGAAAGGCCAGATACATGGGGGGAACATCTGCCTTGCAGGAGTGGAAAAGAAACAGGGCACCTGTCCTGCCATGTCTAACTACTGCCCTAAAAATCCTATTCCAGCTGACTTGTGGGGCAGCAGCACCAGGACCAAGATACTGAGCTGGACTGTGCAGGTGACAAAGCCTGGAACAAGTTGTCCAGGGAGGCTGTGGAGTCTCCTTCTCCGGAGGCCTTCAAAACCCACCTGGATGCCACCCCTGTGCTCTGGGTATCCCTGCTGGAGCAGGGGGGTTGGACTAGATGATCTCTAGAGGTCCTTTCCAGCTTCAACTGTGCTGTGATTCTGTGAAACAACAGGTGAGCCTTATGCACATGCACAGCCCCATCTCACCCTGCAGCAGACCACTGCATACGTCAAGGTTGGCTGAGGTAAATCCCTTCTGGCCCAGGGGTGGTGTCTTCAGGGGGTTTTTCATGATCACACTGAGTAACTGAGGCAATATGGTTATATCTGTGGGTAAACCCACAAAAGCAGTATCCTGTTTTGCTCAGTGGGTGGGTGAAGAAAAGGAGAGAGCAGGGCCTTGACCAGGGAAACAAGGCCCAAACCACATGCAGTCAAACTTTCCGTGCAGCGTTGTTTTGGAAATGTCTCCTGCTGGGTCATCCCACTACTGGGGCTGTAGCCTGGCCAGCAGGCCATGTGGCTGGTGGCCAAGGGCAGCCAGCAGCGATGGCCAGGAGAAAGGCAGCTCCAGGCTGCAGGGAAACCCAGCACAGCCAGGCCTGGACATACCCCATGTCATGTGGTGCTCTAAGGAGTTTCTTCAAACAAACAGTCTGAACAATGTAGGGGGAAACAGAGCTTGGGGGGTGGGTGAAGAGACAGGAAGGGATGCAGACAGCAGGGCCCCCTTCCTCACCCCATGCCATGGCAGCCTCTGCGCCCACCGCTCGGCCTCAGCAGCTCTAAACTGCGCAGGAGAGTTGGCAGCAAGGGGATGTGGGACATGGCGGGGGACATTTGGTGCCGCACAGGGCAATGGCTCTGCCCTGCTCCCAGGCAGGGCTTTCTAAAGCAGCTTTGTGCGGAGGCCGTATTCTGGGCTGCCCTGTCTTTCACCCGCCTGCCCTGCCGCCATCCTGCCCGGCTGTTTGCTTAGCTGGAGTCAAGGTTTGTTTACAAAGAGGCTGGAACGGAGAAAGCAGCTTCCTCCAAACCACGCAAAAGAGGAGTGGGAGGAGGATACTGTGACTCTCAGATCTAACCCACACATTTTTGCTTTGCACTCCAAGCCAGGGCAGGAGTCAGACCAGGGCCTCCTTCCTCCCTGGAGCCCCAGATGTCTGCCCCAGCAAGAGGCACAGACAGGCAGCCTGGGGATGGACAGTGCATGGGTGCTCCAGGAGCAGAGACTGAGCATTTCCTCCCTTTCCCATACCTACCCATGTGAATAGGGCTGTGAGACTCCGTCCTGCCCAGTCGAAGACATTAAATACCAGGAAACAGGAGACTGGGATGAAGTAATGTTCTGCAGAAGGGAAAAAATGTCACTGAGAAGCTGCACAGAGACCATCTCGCAGGTCTGAGCTCTCCTGGCTTCCCACAAAGGACTGAAACTCTCCAGTCAGGTCAGCATCTGCATCCAAGCCATCACACACAATGGTCTTCTTCATTCAGGCACTCCTTTAACTTCAGACCCCACTTTCTTCCCTCCCATTTAGCTCTTTCCCAGTCTTATCTTCCTCCCAAACCTATATCTGGGCACACTTACCCCATTTGTTTCCCTCCCCAAGTTCAGTAGACACCTTAGCTGTGATGGAAGGAAAGACTCCAATGGTGACAGTGAAGACAAAGCAGACGGACAGAGCCATGACCCAGAGCTGGGGAAGTTAAAGAAAGGGGCTGTTAACAAACATGGGCAAAGACACCAGTGTAGGGGGGACCATAATACCCCCTGTAATGTCCTACACCTGCGTCCATTCCCTGATACAAGGTGAAGAGCAGGGGTTGCTGGTAACTCACAAACCTTCTTAAAAATGGAGAAGACCGAGGGCTTCTCATCAGGGTTGTGGATAGGGATGATCTTTGAGTTATTCTGCTCCACTCCATTGGGTTCATCTGCAGAGAGAAATGAGAGTAGGGTGTAGCTGATGGCAGGTATCTTCAGTCCTTCTGTCTCACCCTTCTGCTTGGCTTTTCCTCCCTTGCTCTTCATCCTCTCCATTCCTCACCTTTCTTAATCAGGTCTCTCTTGGTCTCCAGCTCTGCATGGTACACATGGTACTCCGTCTTATCCTTCATGGAGTAGTAGCGGAAGAAATCCTGCAGAGACACAGTTCCTGGGAACTCATTCCCATGTGGGAAAGAAGGCTGCAGGGGAATGGGTGTTTGGGGCTATGTGGTAACACCAGGCCACACAACATGGGCAGAGTATTTGTTCCAGGTGTCTCTGATACCCGTTTTCCAGCTCTCCCGGGGGCTCACTTCTGTGCAATACCTCAGGATACAGAGATTTGTGCTTGGAAGCTCTACAGACAGGTTCCCTGCCATGACCCAGGAGGTGGACGCCATGTGCAAAGACCCCATGTCCTTCCCCACAAAGAAGGCCAAGTCTTACCAAGCGAGGCAAAACGATGTAGGAGAAGATTGCCAGCACGATCGCCACACACGCCGTGGCAAAGTAACCAATGTAGCTCTCTGGCTGCTGAGCACCAACTGGGAGCACAGGAAGGGAGGAGACAGGGAGGAAAAGGAAAAGGAAGAGGATGAAGGACGCAAGGGGAACAAAGTCCTGACACCATCTCCAACCCATCCCCACAGTGTGATCCCAGGATGAGGCCCTGCAGGGGACGAGGTGCCCTGCCTGTGCCCCGCTCTGCTTGCTGCGGTCTCTAGCCAGCCCCGTTAGCAGCAGCAGTGCAGGAAGGCCCTCACCCACCCATGGGCAGGGATTACTCACTGGCAATACTGAAGATCATCACCAGGGCAGCAAAGGTTCCTGCCAAGCCCTGCCCGCTCATGATGGGAGCCGTGTAGCTGGTGGGCAGGAGCCCCGCCAGGCCGAAGAGGCTGCTTTGGAGGATGGCACCAAAGGCTGCAGAGGAGAAGGACAAGCAGAAATGAGCAACCAAAGGACCGTGCCTCTGCAAGAAACTACCTTGCAACCAGCACTATGGCCCTGAGGAGCAAGACAGGGACCTTTCTCCTCCCCCTTCCCCTTGCTCTCCTGCAGTGGGGTTTGTGCTCTCCTCCCACAGAGCTCAGTCCTAGCTAGGCGGCTCTGATTTGCAGAAGAGTTTGAGACACTGGCCTTTTCCTTCCTCCCCATGCCCCACTCACAGTTGATGAAGACTATGCTGATCATGGTGAAGACAAAGAAGGGAAGAGGCTCCATGGTGACTTTCACCATGACCGCGGTGATTAGGAACACCAGCCCGATGGCCACCAAGCTGCCCAACATGCGGATCTGCTGGGGAATCCTGCAAGAAAGAATCTCAGTGAGGAAAACCCACCCTCTACAGGCACCCAAAGCCAGGGCCTAGAGTCTCCCATGGGAGGCCAGCCAAACCACAGCACAGGAGACTGATTTTTTGTCCTTGCTTTGGCTCTGTACAAGCTGCAATTTGGCTCAGCGCTGCAGTGGGAGGACAGGTGAGAGTTGGGCTGTCCTGTGGACAGGGGCTCGCAGGAGCAATGATGGGGCAAGGCTCACCGCTGGTGAATGAAAGAGTTGAGGCAGGTGAAGACGAGGAGTGGCACCATGGCACAGAGCGTCATGAAGTTGTCAAACATGGACTGCAGGTAGGAGCAGGGGAGGTTGGTCCTGGCAGTCTCATTTGAGAAGCAGTTCACGTTCTCCGGGTCTGCCAGGCGGTCGATGAAATACTGCAAGGGAAGGGGCCAGGTGGGGCTGAGCTGCTGAACAGCTTCCCCCGGCACATTCAGGCTGCACGAGGCACATGACCCAAGCCCAGGGCTCCTCCTGCCGCCTCAGTGCCACTCGTGTCCCACGGAGGTTACCCACACTCCATCCCCCCATCTACAAAAGTTGGGGGATTTACACTGTCCCATGCTGTCATACCCACCCTGCCATCCCTAGAAGTGACATATGGTGATTAGTAACACCAAAAGTGGTGGCACAGAAGCTCTCACCTTCCTGGCAATCATGAAGAAATTCCATGGCAGCAATGTTCCCAGCCCAAGGATGAAGAAGATCAGCCAGACACCTTTATACCTGTGAGGGGGACAAAGTTCCTAAGTGCAGGGGACAAGGGACAAGTATCACCTCTCTTCCTGACTATCCTCCAACCGATTGGGGGACACAGCAGGAGGAGGAGGAGCAAGGATGGAAATTCACAACCTAGTGTTGACTGACAGCAAGAGCCTCTTGGAAAAAAGGGACTCTGCAGGCAGCGACGGAACAGGAAGATCCAGAGGGCCGGCTGCCCATGGATTGGGAGCAGCATGGGCAGCTCCAGCATGCTCTCCAGCGCACAGCTTGGAGGGAGCTGGCAATGAACTGGGCAAAGCGGTCTGGGCCACAGGCTTGGGGCCTGTGCCTCTAACCCCTCCAGCTTGCAGTTCACAGCAATACAGTGTCCCGAGGGGCAGGGCACAAGTGAGCCCTTCAGTATCACAGCTCTGTAGCTCACACAACGTGCAGGACAGGCGCCTGTCCCCGTCAGAGCTCCTGGTGTCCTGGGTATGGCCCCAGATGGAAGCCTAGCCCTACCTATCTTGGGGCCCGTCTCTTGTTGTCATCTTGTGTGGCGTGGTTCAGCAACGGTCCCTGCAGCAATCCTGGTTGCTCTCCGTCTGCAAAATAGAGATAGGGTTTTACTGGGGTGTGAGTTACACAGGCCACTCTGGATGAGCTCCCCACAGGCCTGGCAGACAAACACAGCCCTGCAACCGGCAAGAGCATCACGCAGCAGCTTTGGAAATCTGCAGCTCCAGGAGGCTGATGGACGGGGCCATGTGCTGCTGGCCACAGGGTGCTCAACCCTTTCCTCTGACAGGGAGGACATTTGTATGAGCCACCAAGCTGCTCCAGCCCAGCTGCCTCGCCGCTCCATTGCAGGCTCCTAAGGGACTTCTGAGCCTGCTGCTCCCAATCCTCGTGCTGCGAGCAGAGCACATGTGCAGCGGGCTGGGTCCCCCTGCCACCCCCATATCAATCCAACACCCAGGGCACGGCAGGTCAAAGGACATATTCAGTGACTCCTCCGGTCAGAACCACACAGACCCTCCATTCCCAATTCCCTCTTGCAGCCCGTTCCTGCATCACCCTTGGAAGCAGCATTCCCAGGTCCTCGGGGAGCCTGGCACTGCTCATCTCCCCCTTTTGCCACCTTGCTGCTCAACAAAACCTCCAGCCTCTCCATCCCTCCCTCCCCGTGCAGCGGGAGCAGGATTAGCAGCGCGGGAGAAGCTGCAGGCCTTGTCCTTTTCCAGCTGGGCCGGCACAGCATTGGGTATCCCGTCACTGCTCCCAGGGCTTCATCCACGCGGAGGCTCCCGGTGGGCACACTGCTAGGCATCGCCCTAGGCCGGCTGCCGCTCCTGCTTCCCGGCGGCCGGCAGCAGCATCGCGGCGCCGGCTCCAGCTCCCGCCAGCAGGCCCGCGGGGCCGGCACACCGCAGCCTGCTGGGAGCTGTAGTCCACACCAGAGCCGGCGTGTCTTAAAGGCAACCGGGGCCGCGCATCGCCGCCGGCGCGCGTGTCCTTCAGCTCTGCCCTTTCCGTGCGGCGCAGGGCAGGGCCGGGCACAGCTCCGCCATCGTGCGGTGTGCGGGAGAGCTCACGCGCACGGCAGGAGAAGTCAGGGCCAAGAAGGCGCACGGAGCGGCCGGGGAGGCCCCTTAGCTGCTCGGAAAAGCCCTGTGAGGCCAAGGGCAGGTCTGTGCAGAACGGCGCTGGCCCCGGCACACGGGCAGCTCGCACCCCACAGACAGCGCTGGCTCGCACCGCGGTAAGGCTGCTTGGTAAGGCTCCCCTGCGGGAAGGCTCCTTCCCACACCGACGACTTGGGCTACAAAGGCTCCTCTCTGCCCCGTGGGCTCCGTGTGCTCCCAATCCCAGCCGGGGGGCGGCCAGCAGCAGCTCGCTGAGGCGCCGCGTGGCTCCCAGGGCTCTGCCGGTGGGACCGACCCCTCACACACACTCGCCCAGTGCAAACAGCCTCTCCCGAGATGTATCCCGCGCTGCGCAGAGAAAACCAGCGGGTCCCAAGCCCTCGGCTCTGCTCTCCGCTTCCCGCTGCTGCCATGGGTAGCTGGGGCAGGGACAGGCCGCACAGACCTACCTGGGGAGGACGAGCAGCGCCGGCCCCGCGGGCTGATCCTCTCCCTGTGCCTGGGCAGCGTATTTGAGGCCAACCCCTCCCTCGCATTCCCCCCAGCCTAGGGATAAGCCTCAGGCCCCTGCTTGAGTCACCGCCGGGGCCACACGTCCAGCGGCATCCCAGAGCAGGAGGAGGAGAGGTGTCAGGTACCAGGCTGGCTGGCGGGCAGCCCAGCGCTGCTGCCTGCCGCCCGCGGAAGGGAGGGAACAAAGGGAGCCGCCCGTGGAGGGGCCACCCGCCAGGGAGACGCTCCGTGGAGCTGCTCCAGGGAGCCAGGGAGCCGCTCCATGCGTCCCACAGGCAGAGCGCCGGCAGCGCCGTCCTCGCAGCAGGCCCTGCCCGCCCGGCCGGCCGCAGCCTCCTGCCGGCTTTGTTTATTTTCCGTCTCACTTTACTAAGTGCCTTCTAATTTTTTTTTTTCCCCAAAGAGCCAGTCCCTGCCAAGGGGCACGCGTGTCAGCACTCATTACGGCAGGAAACGCGTCCAGCCGCCAGCTCTTACAAACAACCCTACAATAAACAGAGAAGGTCAAACACGCCAGCTCAAGCGACAGGTGGCAACGACGCTGCGACCCAGCGGCAGCAAAACCACCGCGGCTGCCTGGGGACAGGGACCCGCTGCGGCACACGGCCACCCCAAGCACCACCTGGCACGCGGCAGCTCCAAGTTCACCCATCTCTCAGCAGGGTGTCCCAGCAGTGCCTATGGGACTGCACGGCCAGGAGGGCCTGATGAGGAGCTTTGGTGTGGGAACAAATCAAAGCAAATCAACTGCGTCCACTTTGTTCCTGCACACAAAGCATTCGTGCTCAGTCCTTCCCCTCTGCTCACACATGGTGCGTAAGCACTGCTGCTGTGGGTGTCCACGTTACAGCAAGGTGAGGAGCAGGACAGCCTTAATAAGCGACAGGTTATCTCCTCCTCTCAAACAAGTACAGAGATAGTGTAATTGTCCATTTGCTCAACACAAAGGCCATGACACACTCAAAGCGACACCTATTGTGTTGGGACATACACAAGCGCACCGTGAGCCAACTCCTGGGAACTCACAGCACAAACATTGCATGGAAAAATGCCCAGCCTCCCTAGGAAATACGTGTGGCACAGGAGGGCAGCTGTTTGTCCCTGGGCTTTTGAGATTTCCCTCTCCCTTCCCCCATGTCACCTCTTTTTCTGCTGCTCTTCTGAATGAACAATGAACTGAAGGTTCACTGAAGGTTAGCAAAGAGTTTGGCTTTCCAGTTAGGAGTGGTTTCATGGCACTGGATGGGCATGCTAGAGCTTTCCCCCATGCACACCAGCCCTTTAAAGAAAAGCTCTTTCCCCGGCACTGGAGCCACAGCACTTTCCTTACACCTTGGAGTTTAGGGGCTGCTGGCAGGCAACACGCTGAATATCTCAGCGTCATCCCACCACTGATTATAAGGAATCCCTTTGCAGGGATAAGGACAACACTTCCTCCAAGCACAGCCAAGATGGGGCAGAGCCAGAAGCCTTCCCAAGCTTCACCCCATCCCTTATGTCAGTTTGCTGTTTTCCAAAGCAGCAGCTATCTCCAGGCAAGACATCTCCTTGCAATATCTCTGAGGTTTACTGGAGGGCAGGGAATAGGTGTATAATTGGGTTTAGGAGAGACATGAAAGCCTGGTGGCCATGATTCTCCTCGAGGAAGGGAAAAACTTTAAGATAGCCTACTGACATTTCCTGTCCATGCCTGAACTCCGACCTGGCCCTCTGCACGCACAGGGTCCTCATGTCTTGTGCCAGCCGTGTCCCAGGAACAAACCATGGAGGCAGCTGCTCCAGTCCCTCCTTTCGCAGCTAGGGTCCTGCGCTCCTCCACCTTGGGCTCTGAGTACGCCGTGTTTCACAAGACGTATGAGTCTCCACTGCTGTGTATCTCACTGCAATACTGCAATGAAGGCAAGTCCTCACACCGTAAGGGCAAGCAGCCCAGACCAATCTGTTCAACTCAGTATCTCGTCTCTGCCAGAGGCCAAAGGTGGATGCCAAAAGAGTGTAAGAACGGGTTAAGCAAATATTTAAGTCTCTAGTTACTCTCACAGCCTCTGACAACTCTGTTATGTCGATTGCCTACGCCATACACACTTTTTCTGTGTTTTGCAACCCTCAGTGGACTTTGCTTCTGTGAAAATGTCCATCTTCCCCTCTAACTCCCATGCCCTTTAAGCACGATCACATCCTGCAGCAAGGAGTTCCTTGGCTTCACTACGCCTTGTGAAGCTCACCTCATGCAAAGGATGTGCTAGCTTCACTTGATGCTCCCCTATTCTTGTCTTCAAAGAGCATTAGATCCTTCCTCATGCCAGCCATGAGTTTACAGGACTGGATCATATCCACTCTACATCATGTTTTCCAAACAGAAAAATTCTAGCTTACTTAGTCATACAGAAACAGCTCCATGCCTTTGATCCTCCTTGCTGCTTTTCTCTGAATCTTCCCCTCTTCTACTAGACCCTTTTAGAGATAAAGAGGCCAGAACTGCATGGAGATTTAGGGTGGGTGAACTGTAGATTTAAATAGTGACATAAAGCTGTTTTCTGCTTTCTCTGTTTTCTTTTTACTTTTTTTCTTCTTTTTTTTCCCTTACTGATTTGTTTTTCTGTGGTCGTACACTGAGCTATCTGAAATAACCCCAAGTCTTACTGTGAGTAGCCAGCTGAGATTTTGTCATTTTGTTTGCAGATCTGGGACTGTTTATCCCTTGTGTTTTACTGGATATTTATCTAAATTGAATTCCATCTGCCTGCTGCCCAGTCTTGTAATAGTCTGTAACTTTTCACAGTTGGCTCTGGTCCTCACTATCTTGAGAAATCTGACAGCATCAGCAAACTCTTGTCATATCAATTCTCATCCCTTTTCTAGATCACTCATGAATGTATCAAAAATAGCATGGGACTGAACACAGGCACCGGGTGGGTTCATGAGCGACAGCTCTCCACTTGTGATCAACTTCCACTGCAAAAGAGAGCACTTACTTACAGACAGCACTTACAGAGAGCACTTATGCTGCTCTCTGCTTGCCGGTTGTTAGCCCGATTGTTAATGCACACAACTAGATCGACACTAGCTCCTCTCTTGACCAGCGAGTTCCCTTTGAAAGCCCGGGGTGAGAGGCCTTGTGGAATGCTTTTAGGGAAGCGGTGGGGACATCAGCAGTCCCATCTCCCTCACAGCCTCACCTGGAAAACACTGCCATGCTCTCCCCTATGTGCCCCACAGCAGGAGGCTCCCCCAGCACCGCAGCCCTCCCCGTGCCCTAATTTCAGCTTGCCGTTACCATCTACTCTGTCTGGCACACATTTACTACACAGCTTTTCTGTGACACTCCCTCCAGCCCTTCTCAAAACCCAACGTCATTAATTTTGCCACCTCCCAGTCCTCAGGGACCAGGGCGGTTGTGAATGAATGACTGCATATGACAGATAGCAGTTAACTCCTGCATCCCTGTCCTCCTGTAGCCCTCCGGTGCGGATCATCTCATCCTAGCAACCTGTTGCTTTTCATATCGTCTGTTTGTTTTATCACTTTGCCTCTGGACTCCTCAGATTCTCTAATAAGTCCCTCTAATAAAAGGAGGCAGGTGTGGAAGCCCCCAGGCTTCTCTGGAGAGCAGCAAAACCTTCCCTTAGCTTTTTTGCTGTGCCCTCATTTTCTCTGACAGCCTGCTCCTCAAGATGACTAAGGCAGACATCCTGCTCCTGATGTGATTTACAAGCATTCACCATCAAGGAGCTGATAACGCTTCCTATTATTCTTGTTCTCCTCCTTTCTTGGCCCTGCCCCTGGGCAAAAACGCTCCTTGTGGAGTGCAGAGAAGGTGCTTGGTGAGGCTGGATGCCCCAGAGCCCCCCTGCCTCGCTGCCTGCAACCCCCTTCATGCTGTGGGGCCGAGCAGGCTGCAAACACCCTTGCCAAGCAGCTCTCCCCAGCACCCCTACCCCGCACAGGTTCCCGCTCCATGCCTGGCCAAGTCGTGCCACATCCACGCCTCGCTGGCAGCTGTCCCTGGGCCGGGCACCGCTGCTCCCCGCGCGCCTGCTGCTGCTGCCTGGCTCCGCTCCATGGAAGGGGAGGCTGCCTGGGGCTGCGCTGCGCCAGGCTCCGGCAGCATGCAGGATTCCTGCAGCGATATGGGCCACGTCCCCACGCACAGCGCCCGCTGTTATCTCGCCTGCCTGGTGGTGCGGGGAGCTGAGGGGGGAACGCTCAGCCCCATGATATGTTTGGAACTGCACGCGCCAGCCAGCTGCAAAACCCCTTATCTGGACAGCAAAACAGGCCGAGAGAGGCTCTGGGGCCCCAGCAGGTAACGCAGCCCAGGAACTAAGCTGGGAAGAGGAGCTCTCACACCCTCCATTTACTTGCTTAATTTAACACACAAGCCAAGTACTGTCCCAAATGTGGCAACTCACCCCTCTTACGTGCCCCATGTCAGGTCACTTGCTTTGTCACAGGCTCTAGCTGCTGAGTGTAGCTCGCTGACCCTGAGTGTGGTCACTGCGAGCTGCAGCCTGGAAACCGGTCCTGGGACCTAATGGGACTCCCGTGCTGCCAGCTTGCAGGGGCATCAGCTGTCCCTGGGGGGCTTCCCATGACACACAGTGGGCAGCACTGGAGCAGGGCCAGCCCCAAGACCCCCCAGACCAGTGCAGACTGGACTCTGCTGCTCATCAAGGAGCTCCCTCGCCCCACTGCCATGGGCCTCTATCTCCCCACCACGGGTGCTACCAGCCCTGTCATAATAGTGGCAAAAGACAGGCTACTAAAAGACCATAAATAAATAAATTTAATAAATTAATAAAAACAGCAGAAGAGAAGCCCCAGCAATGGCAGCCCCACAGGTACAGGCATACACGTCTCTCCTCAGGCAGTGAATACCTAACACAGGCACTCCTGGTCTCCTGGACAGAGAAAACCCTCAAGGCACCTACACACCACGAAGCAGAGACAGATGCCACCTAAAGCTCAGCCTCCTGTCAGGCACCGGACCTTGTGCCAAGCTCAGGGACCAATATCCCCCTTTGCCAAAGGGCAGCATTTTAATGTTGCGGCAAACAAGCTTACCGGAAAGGCAGCCTGGTCTCAGACGCTCAGAGCTGGTCCCTTCAGGCCATGTGAAGCAGCGGCAACTCAGGGGATGGCACAGAGTAGGGAGAACCCGGAAAAGCCCTGGAAATATCCAAGCCCAGAGGTTTGGGAGAGTGGGCGGAGATGGAGCGGCCAGGGAAAGGCAGGAGTTAAGAGGAGAGCGTCTTTTCTGAGGAAGCCGAGAACTCTTCTAGATACGGTCAACAGCAGAGGGGGAGAGATAAGCAGCTCTTTGAGGTCTGTTTGCAGAGACACGGCTTCGTCACATTTCCAAGAGCTATCGCTTTGGACGGCACCGAGTACCAGATACCTCAGCCTCTCTCAAAGAGAAAAAATGGGATAAATGAAGGGATAAAATAAAATAAAATAATAAGTAAAAACAACAGAGAGAAAAAAAAAAAACCAACTTGGCAAGAGCTATTTTCTGTGCTCATTTCCCAACATTTCCCATCTTTGCTTTCCCTCGGACACACCAGCACTTTCTGGAAATCATGAGTTTCTCTTTGGGGAAGAAGACTATCTGCTCCACACCACGGAGTTGGTCCTTGGAGGTCAGCAGGCTTGGGAAGGAGATTTCTTTTTTCCAGAATTGGGTACCAGTCCCTTTTGTGAGATGATTAGAAAAATAAAGATCCTTTCCCCAAAGGGTGGAGGGAGGAACTTGCTCTGGACTCTACTTGATACATCTGCGAAATCTCCCAAAAGAGCAGAAGCCAATGGAAATGTTCACCTTGTCAGTGTCTCCCCTCAGCTCTCAGTCCTCCAGAGGCTAAGTGACAGGGAGAGGGAAGGGGAAACGAGTGTGTGGCCCTCGTGCAGGCTCTGAATGCTACAGGCAGGCACAGAGGCCTGCACAAAGCTCACACCCTCTGGCCAGGGCTGCCTGTGGGACTAGCGGGCAACCACAGAGCTGAGCTGCACTAAAAGGCAGGAGATGGTGAGGTATCTGGAAGGCTCAGCCTGGCAGTTAATTAACAGGCCAGACCTGGCTAATTAAGGGGAAGATAAGCTACATGGGATGCAGAGGGCTTGGCCTGCAGGAGGCTAATTGTGTTCATCCCCTAGGGGACTTCACCCCCTCTTGGTGTGTGTGCAGAACCACAGCAAGAGACCAAGGCAGATGCACCCTCAGACTGTCCACGTGCAACTCCATCTGTGATGCCCTTCGAGACCAACGGCAGCCCCTCGTGCTGTCGTGGGCACCCCAAAGAGCCTCCATCCAGCCCTTCACCTTGTCTCTGTGGCCAACAGCCATGGCGCTGTGGGCCATAAGTGCCGCCCATGTGAGGTGCTACAGGCCGGGGCTCCCCGCTGGCCAGCCCAGGGGACACATCGGGAAGCGGCACAATGGCAGGAAGCAGCGTTTCCGCCTCTCAATCAGGAAAACTCTGTAGCACCCCTGAACGGGACAGCGTTAACGCGAAACTCAGCTGGGAGCACAATGGGAGCCCAGCGGCCCCAGGGCAGGAACAGGTCTTGGCTTGGCACAACAGTGACACAGGCTCCGTGTACCTGTAGAGTCACACACTGGGGCCAGAGGCGACCTCAGCCTTGCCACAGGACAAGCACCTCCTTCTCAGCCCACAGCACCTCCTTCTTAGGCATGAGGTGCTTCCCATCTGCACTCCAAAGGATGAGAGCTGAAGTGCCCCCCACAGCACCTAACAACCTTACAGGCTGCAAGGGCCACTCACTCCAATACCAGGCTGGGGCAGCGCTTGGGTAAGACGCCCTCCCACAGCCTGTCTGCCAGAAACATCTCTTGGATTTAGTAATTTCTCCTTGCATCAGGCCCAGGCTTGCTCAAGAGCAATCCTCTTGTGCACAGCTGGTATCTCCGTAGGCTGTACCTTGGGCAACAGTGTGCCAAAGGGATGGGCCAAGCTTACAAGATCTTTTCACCATCCTTCCTCACACCGCACATGAGGAGCGAGAGACAACAGAGAGGGGTGCAAGGTGAGACAGTCTGCGGCCAGATACGTCTGAAGATAAGGACTTGACAAAATTCATGGGAAGAAACCCAGATAAGTTGGTTATGAGAACTGGGAAATGAAACAGAAGAGTAAGCTGAGTCTCTCTATACATGGCCTTCTCTAGGGATATATGCTGTATGGTTCCATGTTGATATAGATACTGCAACATGTAGCTACCCTAGCCTCAAGGCCACTGCTCAGGAAGCAGTAACAGGGAAGAGCAGGGCTCTGGGAGACTACCTGCCCATCGTGGGTCCTGGAATGCTGGAATGGAATGGGGAAGAGGACTCCTCTCTCAATTGCTTCACGTCCTTGGCCCTGAGACCAAGGTCAGACCTGGCAGATGTAGGAAGGAACAAGGCCAGGGGCAGCACAAGGGAACTGGGCAAGGAGCAACCTGCAGTGTGAGGCTGCGGGGGAAAGGAAAGGAATGACTGACGCTGCAGACGGAATCACTGGAGAGTTATATCAAGATCTCCCCTAAATCCCAGGCTAAGTGCAGAGCCCCTCAGCAGTGGTCCCCTTCCCAGGCGTCACTGTGCTCCTCTAGAAGCCTCTGGTCTCACTCACGCATCCCTGGAACAGGGCAGTTCTGGGGAGAAACCCAGCAAGGACTCCTGCAGCTGCACAAGCGCCTGGGAGAAGGAGCGCGGGGGGAAGCCTGCAGCCAAACGCCAAGGAGATGGTGTGTTCCCACACAGCGCCCTCCCTGCTGCGAGCCCAGGATCTTCCCACATCCTGGGGTATTTTCACATCCACGGGGAGAGGCTCATGAGCTGCTGCTTTGTTCCAGCTCTGGCTCTTTCTCATATCAAGCTAGTCCCAGATGGAAGCATGCAGAGTTTGGAATGGCCAGGACCTCCTAGCAAGCAAGACCTCCCTGCAAGGAGCGGGAATTACTGAACCAAGCTGTCCTGGGGCTCAAGCCCTTCGCCTGAGCTGGTACCAGCTGCCCCGTGTTGGATGAGATGGGAGATAGCGTAGCACAAGCTTTTGAAGAAAGCAGCCTCTGGCGATCTCTGTCCTGCACCGGTCTGCTGCACTCTAACCAGGATCGGCTGTGCCGTGCTCCCCGGTCTGAGCCTCCACGAGCAGGCGAGAGAGCAGGTTTCAGGGCTGCGATGGAACAAGGGCAGCCCCTGCACCAGAAGGACCATGCAGAGAGGCTACCGTGCCTCCTGGGATGCTTCCATAGGAGCAGAGCTCTCCTTCAACTGGTTGTGCTCCTACCTAGCTTTTGTTTTTGAGCTTGTTTTGGGCTAGGAAGTCCAAGTGAGCCGTAAAGCCCTGCAACTGCTTCTAATTTAGGGCCGGGGGGAGAGTGGAGTGAAATCAGAGCCAGAACAACACAATGTTCCCCTGGCACCACCATCCTCCCAGCTCCCAAAATTTGGAGGGGCATTCTTCTCCAACAATTGGCAGCTCTTCACGGAAGCTGGGATGGATGTGTGGCCCTGCCAACCACTGCGAGCCTTTGGTGGGTTGACGTTGGCTCCATCTTCCATGCGTCAGCTGTGGTCAGTGGCTGGGACAAAAATATACGGGCTATTTTGGGCCCCTGCAGACCAAGAGCTGGCCTTTTGCTTGTAGGCCAGCTCAGGAACACAGACCCTGGCTGACCGCTGCTTTCGGCATGAAATGTTCACAGCCCAACTGGGAAACGGGATGCTGAGCAGGAAAGGAGGTTTTGGCACCAGCTGCGGTCCCACACAGTCCCTCTGCCAGCTGCCTGTCCTGCCAAAATCAGCTCACTTGGACGAGCGAGTAAAAACTCACAAATCCCAGACTGGCCTCAGCAGCTGAACGCAGCCATTTCGTGATGGACAGAGACACGACAGCTCTGCTATGGGTTATGGGGCACTGCTGGCACTGCCTCACACACACATGTACCCTTTGTCACAGTGTGCAGTACCCCATTATTTTCCCAATCCCCAATACCAAAAGGAGTGAAAAGGGATGGATGTGTTGGCTGGTCTCTTACCCCATACAGTCCTCACCCAAAGCAAATCGTTTCCAAAGTTGCAGGCAGTTTCCAACAGTGGGGCAAAGCCATCCTTGTAAGTCCAACGAGTTGGAGCACCTTCAAGGTCTCTCCATATCATTTCCCACCTGGCTTTAATTTAAGCTCTTGGAAAGATGCTGGGGCTGTCAAAGAGGTGCTGAGGACGAGCATCACCACATCCCTGGACATCCCTGCTCCGCTGCAGCTCCAGAAGGGACCCAGTCGGGGCATACTCTGTGCACCAAGGCAACAGACAGCAAAGGCAGCAATAAGTCATCAGCAGAGGGGAGCAAGCAGGAGGAACTGGAGTAAACACCCATGGCGGAAATGACACAGGGCACCTCTCCCTCCCTTTCCCCTCTCCTGCGAACAGCTCAGCTTCCCCAAATGCCATCAGGAATAAAGATCTCGCAGAGTGCAGTCAGGCCAAGTGTCGCTGGCTCAGGCAGACACCTCCCTGGGAGGGAATAAGCCAGAGCACAAACCTCTTGCTCTCAGCACTGGCCCCAACTAACCCGTAGCAAACAGCCTGGCTGTGGGACAGGAAAGCCTTAATGTGAGCAAGATTAGTCAGGCAGAGCCAACAGGAGGTAGAGAGGTCTCCCCCGCGTCTGCCTGAATCCCAGCAAAACAGGCCTCATTCTTCTGCATGACCAACAACAAGTCTGTCCACAGTTTAGGAAACGACAAGTCACATCCCCTCTACATCTTGCGTGCGCCGCTACCTTCGTGTGAGCGGCCGCCGAGCCCTTGCACCACAGCCACCTTATTCAAGGGGTGTCCAGGACAGCAGCATCCACAGGGACACCTCAGGGACATCAGCAGCCGTGCAGGGTTGCATGGAGATCTTGCATGCACCACCCCACAAGCTTCTTGTGCATGCTCATCTGCTGCCTCCTCTGCTCATCTGGATGAACAGGGCCTTGGAGATTTTGGTGCTAGTGCACAAGGTGCCTGGGGCAGGGACTATGCCTACAACTGGGCATGTGCATTCAAGGAGGGGAGGAGATGAGCACAGATGTGAGTCTCTCTGCTGAGCGGACCCCACTGTGCTGCGCACTCTGACAGAGCGGGCTGGCCACCCAGCAAGGCACCCAAGTCTTGCTGGAGCTTGTCCAGGTGTCTGAACATGTTGGGTTCTTCATGTGCGCACATGCCGAGCCCAGATGATACGGAGCCCCATTGGCTGCCTAAGCAATCGCTTCCTCCTCCAAACCCAGCGAGAGGAAAGGACAGCTGGTAGCAGATGACTTGCAGACAGCGAGGCACTTCACTGGCGTTATGTTTTGCTTCTTGCTGAATGCTCCTCTTGGCTCCAGATGAGCATTGTCTGATGGAAGTTAAGTGTAAGAGCTGTCCCTGCATAGCTGGGGGAGATGTGCTTCTGTCTCAGCTCAGCCCATTTCCAGGCTTGGCAATGAGATCCTTTTCTGCCCCATCCTCTCCCCAGCTAGGGTGCGTTCTTCCCTGGGCGTCTCTATGTGGGGGAGTCCTGAGGTGAGGAGAGCAGGATCCCCCTGGGGCCAGCAGCTAGAGAGCAGGCTGAGAGCAGCAAGATGGCACTCCCTGCATCCCAGGAGAATGGGCTTTCTAGGAGCACCACATCCTTACAGCTGGAGCCGTGCAGCTGAGTGAGCCAAGCGGCACATCCCTCCCCAGGCCCATCTCTGAGACAAGGATGGCAGAGGACCATAAAGCTGTAAGGCCACAGAGCAACATCACCTGGGCTTGTGAACTGGGACAGTGAGTGCTCTCACCCTTGGATGAGGCTGCTGCCTGTCCTGTGCAGCCCTAGGGAAGAAATAAATCAGCTCCTGGAGCTCACACGCACACCAGAAACCCAGCAGGGAACAACAGCCTGCGAAAGCCAGGGAAAGCTGCTGTGATGGACGAGGAAACTATGTCCCACAAGCAGCAACCCCTATGGCCATGCCAGGCAGGCCTGGTACTAAGGCTGACCTGTGGGCAGGCCCCGGTGCCCCCGCGCCCGGGCAGGCTCCAGGAGGCAGGCGGCTGTGAGGAGCTCCCCGCTCTGCCTCTCCGACTGGTAGCTGCCATGCACAGGACACGGAGCATCAGCCATAGGGCACTGGGGCTGGCCGAGCATGGGCCGAGCCAGCTGAGCTGCAGAGCGCGAGCGGAGGGGACGGCAGCACCGCGCGGGCAGCCCCCGTGGCACCGGCCTCGCTGCCCAGCTCCCACAGCCTGCGGGTAACTGCCTGGCCTTGGCCGCGCAGGCGGATCGGCTCCGCGATGCGGTTCACCGCACGGCCGGGTCAGCCTCGCACTGCCACGGGGAGCGGGTGTGAAAGCAGGAAGAGGAGGATTGCTTCTTAATGGCTTGGCCGAGCTTCACTCAGAGCGCTGGCGTGTGCCGCCTTCTGCAGCTAATGGATAACGCCCGTGCACCTGTGAGGATGGCACAAAGATCCAGCCAACCCCAACCGCTGCACAGAGCCTGCTGATGCTCATGGAGGGCACAGCACCAGCTCCGTAGCCACACGGCCTCCACCAATACACACCTCTCCTGGGTTCCTGCTCATGCCTACCCGGCTGCTCCTCAGACATGCTGTGGTTATGGCTCTGCGTGGAGACCTGCACATGTGTCTCGGCTGCATGTAGGCACTGCGGGATCCTTTGGCAGGGGACTTTCCAAGAAGGTAGAGATGGTATGTAGAAAAACAGCATGCAGGAACTTGTCCATAGTACATGGGGGAAAAAAAATAGTCAATCCCAAGCTGGAATCTGAAGAAATCATCTCTAACTTGGTCCCAAAGCTAGAAAAAGACAAGGATTTTGAAAGCAGGGCTGAGCTCCTGGCTAGACCAAGAAGGGGGACGTATAAGTAGTCTTGCCCACCACCTCAGATCTGTTCCCCAGGGTTATTTCCCAGGCTTTCAAGGTCAGAGCTGCTCTCTGGAGCGTTTCCCACAGGCGAGCCTGCAGAAACACAGGAGCATAAGCAGGGCTGCGTGCCTCCAATCCTCCCCATCTGTGCAAGCTCCACGTGAGGTGCCTCAGAAGTCTCTGCTGCGGCCGCTGCCAGAGACTGCCCCAGCTTTGAGCCGCACGTGTAAACTGGCTCCGGTCACCACTCGGCACGGACAGCTCCAGCGCCGGGCGCGATTCCCCAGTGAGTGGCAGTGACCAGGCTCGGAGCCGCGGGTGCCCAGGAACGTGGAGTGCGCTGGCGGCAGTGCCCCCCGACTCCTGCAGCACAGGATAGCCTCGCTCCTGGCCTGGGGATGGCGGTGCCGGCTCAGGCTGACATCCTGTCCTTTGCCCAGCGGAGCTCGCAGGCTGACGCCACAGGTTTTCATGGAGACCCAGCCCTGTCGCAGTGACTCAGCCCCGGCACAGCGGTTTGGTATGTGCCCAGAGCAGGCTGTGCCTGCCACAAGAGGCCACATGTGTGCCCGCTGGTACTACCCCTGCTCCCACCAAGGCATCTCCTCAGCCCCGTTTCTTTCTGCTTCTCAGCCTCCGTCTGCTTCTTCTCCCTGCAGCTTCCCAGATTTCTCACTCAGTGAATTTCCAGTTCCCAATGGGAGGCAGTAAAAATTTCACAATGAGGTGCTTTCCCATCAGAAAAATCCTAAAGGAAATGAGCTAAAAGAAAAACCCATTGGCACTGGTGTGAGGGGAAGAATGCAAAATCTTGTGGAAATCTCTCTAATTTTCTCCTGGCTTCCTCCTGACCCAGCAGGCAAACAGCCTCTGCCCCTCGTCTGCGTGAACGAAAACAGCTCTCCTGGAGACGAAGCCTCTCTGCGATTACCCGCAGCTTATCCCAGAGACTGATAAACAGCCTAGAGCGCTGCACCCAGCATACCAGGCTCACCAACCTGTCCCACCTGGCCTGGGATGGCCATGCAAATCCAGTGCTCAGAGCTTCCCCTTTATCGAGGAACAGTACGATCAGAGAAATGCCTATTCCAAGCCAGAGCAGGATCAAAATGTCTCAGCACTGACTTGTTTTCACATTTCCAGCATCAAAACTGAAGTTACAACAGAGAACAGCAGCTTTACTTTTCATGTGGCAGCAGTGACTCGCATCCATTCCCTGCACAGCCCCAAGGCTCCTCTCCCATGCCGGGATCCCTGCTGCCAGGCCAGGGAATGGTGCTGCGACACTTCACAGCTACTTCAGCTGGTAGCAGAGAGGTCCTTCTCCCAGGGCCCACCAGGCCACACCTCCTCATGTGATCAACCACATCTATTCCACGTGCTTCTTCCCCAATCCCATGTCTTACATCCTATTAATCTAGGAAGCAGCTTGTCTTCACCACACCACTCGGTCAAATTATAACAGCTCTGTGACCCTTACTTCTGCCCATCCACAAAAGCCAACAGCTCATTCCATACAAAGCTTTAAGCCTGGGCTTGCTGGCAGATGAATAAAGGGGTGGGGGAATGCCAAGGTAGCAGGAAGAAGGGAACCTGAGAGCTTGTGTTGCTCCAGTCCCATGGCTGCTCACCCCCTGCTCTGCGAGGCTGCAGCACTAGCCGAGGTAGCAGAAGGTTGATGGGAACAGCAAGGCAGAGCTAGGTGTTGAAGATGTGTGGAGGTTAGTGCAGTTTGCACTTTGGGGTCAGTGCTCTGTTGACGAAAATTGCAAGCAAGCAGCACCGTACTGATAAGAGCAGCATTTGCAGCTTCCTTCACAGTTGCCAATGACCCAGGCATTGTTCTGGGCCAAAACAACCAAGCTCTACATCTGCCCCAACAAAAAGAAAACAATGAAAGGCCAGAGGCTGCTGTTGTCTTCCCAAAGCCTAGGCCCACGACCCACCCAGCCAGGGGGTCTGGCTGCCCCAGGAGCGGGTCTCCAGCCCTGGCTCTGCTAGGGGAGCAGTGAGCTCCCTCGGGGGGGGACTCACCAGTCACCTCCCCAGAGGACGGGAGGTGCAGCACAGCAGCAGGTGAACGGGAGCTGAGTCCTCTGCAAACGAACGGGGAGCTGTATCCTCTGCGCTCTGGCTTCCTCCCAGACCACGACAAGGAGGAAGACTGGTCAGGCTACAGCAAGAACAAAGCCCATGCTCATCTTCAAAGAGCAGGAGGCTCATTAGCACCCCCCCCACCCAGCAGATAATAGGAGCAGGAATGCCATGATGGGGAAGTGATGCCAGTAGTTAATTATGCAGCTTGGGGAGGGAAGGAGAAGACAGACAATAGCAGGATGGAGCAGCTTTATTGCCCTATATGCAGGGGACTGCCTGCTGAGTCAGGCTGAGGAGACCTTCTCTTCCCCCTTCACTTCAGGTACGGTGCACAGTGTGTGCCCTTGTCCAAAATGATCAGGACGGGGGGCGGGACGGACAGGCTGAAAAACCCTTTCTAAGGCCTAATTACAGCCCTTAAAGCCACCTAGAAAGTTCCTCTGCTCCACAAAGACTTTCTCAGTGGAATGAGAGAGAGCCTGCTCATCCTTAGTGGGGAAGAGAGGGCAACAACAGGAAAAGCAGTGCTCACCAGTGTCCATGCTGCCCTGTGATGGTATCAATGGCCCACAAGTGACCCGCAGCCCCCCAACAGCCCCACAGAAAAGCACTCCTGTGCAGCCCCATCCTGCGCTGCCCCCGGTGGGAGGGCAGGCCCTGGGAAGGCCATGGCTGCCCTGCAGGTTGCTGGGCCAGCAGAGGCGAGCTGCAGCGTGGGAGGGGAGTGGGATTTCCTGTGCCAGCATTCCCAGCGCTCCTTCAATTGTGTCGGCTTGCAACAGGCGACTCGGGGGCAGCCGAGCTGCTTCCTGCTTCACACCACAAGGAAGCGCATCCAGCTGTGGCCAACAGCTGCATGAATTCCCACTCCTGCCCCTTGCCCTGGGGAACCTATGTGGCTCAAGGATATAGGCTTGCTTGCCCACGATCCCACAGCCCTGAGGTTTGGCCCCTGCTGACTTGCCACAGTCTGCAGCTCCGCAGCCCATGCCCAAAAGGCAGATGCGAGTGAGGGCACAGTGGTCAGTGAGGGCAGCATTTGCAGGGAGGAGGTTTAACCACTGGGACAGGGAGGGACAGCACAGAGGGCCCCACATGGAGCTATCAGTGCTCCTGCCTGGACCAGGCTCGCTGTTAGTGCGGCTCATCCGCGCAGTGATGCAAAGCAGCAGCACCAACACCTCCCAGCGCCACCCTGGAGCAGGGCCCGCGCAGCAGCACGTGCTGCAGAGCCCGTGCCCTGCCAGCAGCTTTATGGAGCACGTGCGCGACCGCAGCAAGTGCCCCAGTGCCAAGGATGCGCATCACTGCCGGGGGGGGGGGCCGCCACGCAGCCCCACTGCAGATCCTGCACCTGGGCCTGCCCACCCGGCCTGCGGGGACCTGAGGACAGCACAGGCTGGGTACTGTGAACTACTCGCATGCACCCTCGTTCCAGGAATAGCCATGAATGGGGATCTGTACTTCCAGCGGGACTCAGCAGCGCCTGGCAGGAAGGGAAACACCGCACCCCGAAAGCCAGCGAGGGGATGGAACATCCCCCTGCAAGCCGGAGCCGCGGCCACGCGCCGCCCGCCACGTGGGACCGGGCCGCGCTGCCGGCGCTCACGCACCGCCTGCTGCCAGCAAGGGAACCGGCCCCCTGGCTCGAGGGGGGCCAAGGGCTGAGCGATCCGGGGCCTGCAGCGCCGGCGGCTCCGGCCGCCCCCGCGGCCGCCGGCAGCAGCCTCCTTCCTCCCGCCGCTTCTCCCGCCACCGCCGCGCGCCCGCAAGGAGGGCGCGACTCTCAGTCTCCTCCTCCTCCTCTGCCGCTGCGGCCGCGTTTTGCCGCCTCCAAACGCCGCCCCGCCTCGCGCTGCCCGCGGGGCCGCCGCGCCGGGGCGG
>JAVCKT010024741.1:12143-22845 GCA_032273925.1 Rhynchotus rufescens | reverse complement strand
GAAGAGAGAAGTAATTGCAGCAAAGTTTTGCAGTTTTTCTCCTGCTTATGAGCTCTGTCAGCAGCACCTCAGAATTCCTGTCAGGCAGCAAAGAAAACAAATTGCTAACCTCCAAGAGCAAAACAGTCATTAAAAACCAGAGCGATGCACCGAGCTTGTACAAACAGAAAGCATCTCTTTCGTGCCACCCTCCAGGAGCTGAAAAGGATGATATGCAAGACTGGATTATTCTTATTTACGCTTTACTTAGAGCAGCGCTGCTCAAGAGAAGAGCTCTGGGTTTGTCCACTGGCCAGATTAGCGATGCAGAACTGAGGTGACCAAGAAGCAGCACCAGAACTGAGGTGACAAAGATCCTTTCCTTCCAAATCTACATGGAGCTCGCTTGGAATTCCAACTACAGCAGCAAGACACAGCACAGTGGCCGGAGCCTGCACGGGAGGAGACTGCTGCCACCAGCGTGGAGCTTTCCCACCTTCACGTCCCAGGGTTTGTGGTTACACAACAAATATCAGGCGTGCCTAGGTCACGTCCCTAACGTGGGTGAAGCTGTAGCCCTTCTGCTAAGGCAGGAGAACGCCTGATCCAGGCACGAACCATGAACAAAAAGCTGACATGAGTAGATTAGTGAAATGTGCCTTAAGACAAACAAACCCATGACAGCCCTTTCCTCACCAGTCAGGAGAAAAATGCTTCAAGGAAAATCAGCAGCAGTTTTTCTGGTGCAACATTCCTACGCAGACAAGACCTTCCCCAGGAACCGAGCTGGGCGAACTGTGCAGAATCCCACAGAAACTAAACCCATCTCCACCTCCCGCCTCCCTGATTTAATCCCTGTTGATAAACATGCGTATGCAGTACTACTACTTCAAACACGGTACATCTCATTCTCTGGTTTCTCACTACGCCATCTGCCAACACAACTCTCTAGCTGCCACACTACCCACCCTGCCAGTATATTATTTTGCATCATGGCGTGAAAGGAGGCTTTGCTAAAACGCTCTCAGTTTCAGGGGTTTTAACTAGGCTTTTGACCTCAACAGTTTTAAAATAGACACTAATCTCTCCGAGGCTGTGTATTTAATCTTCATTATTTTTACAAGCAAATATTAGCTTTAAATAGTGATGTGTTATTTTCTCAGCCAGCTGGTAATTCAATACCATTTCTGCAGAGAGCAGAGCACCGTTTTGGAAAACGCACACGTTCATAGGAAAGAAAAGCTACACAAGGGGCAGGCACGTTGATTACTATGTAGGCTTAAAACACCAAAATGCCAACATACTACAGGGAAATTTGAAGGCAATGACTGGAATCAGTGGAGACATTAACAGTAAAACCTTCTCTGTCACCCTCTCCAGGTGCCCATTGGCTTGGTGCTCCCTTCTGCAGCCACGGAATAGGGAGAACCACTGAAGTGGATGCAGAGGGGCTGGCCAAGGCAAATGCACACAGACACAAGTCACTCCGAGTGAAAGGCTCTCCACCGGAACGATCCCAAGCAGAACTGCCTCAAACACCATTTCCAGCCTTCGCAAAGCTTCCCCAAAACCTGCTTTCAGTTCACTTCTTATCACCACTAAGTTTTCAAGATTTCTTGAGAAGCAAAATCCCCTGCCTGTTTCAGAAGTGGCTGCTCCCAGCAGAGCCTCCCGCCTGCCCGGGGCACCAGGCCATGACATTCCTGCCAGTGCCACTCACGGCTTGCCGGGATGCCAAGGTCAGTCGGCCCTGGCCGGGCTGCGGCAGAGGTGGAGCCCTGGGAATCCGGCCTGAGGCTCCCAGGAAGGATTCAAGTCTCTGGTCCACCACAAAAACACTCTAAGCTCCAGCTTAAGCCAGGGCTTCCACACGCTTTTCTGCAAATCTAAGACACCAGAAGTTTAATCCTTCTCTTGCCTATTCTAATTTTAGGGCTAGAGGTTCCACGGCAGCATGTCTGGGAACATTTACGGTGCCCAGCTCCAGAACAGCTTCCAGACTGAATAAATAAGGCTATTCCATAGCAACAGCTCTAGGAGCCTGCAAGCCTTGGAATGATAGATTTTCCAACACCACTGAGGCACACTTGGCTGCCTACAACTGGAGAAGGTGCTTAGCAAGGCTAGGAGCCAGGAATTCTGACTGATCTAGATGTAGAAGCTTCACAGACAAGCCAGGGTCAAAGCGTTCCTCCTTACAGAAACTATAAAAGTGTTCCTCCAACTGGGCCGTAAAACCCAGGGGGGTTTAGAAGACCGACTACCTGCAACAAGGCAGCAGGATACAGTTTCTGGCACTGCAACAGAGATTACTCAGTAGAATAAACTGATTATATCTGACACGCTATAATAATTCAGAAGTATTGCCTGGAAAAACACTGCCTGCAAGCTTAACACAAGCACACACCTATTAAAAAACCCTCCCCTAAGACATCAAGGGCTCCTGGATGGTGATGGAGTGGGACAGCCATTGCGTTAACGCGGAAGTGAGGAGCAGTCATGGAATTCCACCTGCTGAACCGGGAAGACGCCAGCAGCTACGCTGCGTTTACAGGCCAGGGGTGAGGAGGTGACTGCTGTTCTGCTACAGACAGGCAGCAAAAGCCTTGGTTTTATGCAAAACAAGCAGCCTATCTGCACAGCAGCCATGGTCTCAAGAGAGAAAAGGCATCTTTTGATTAACAGAAGGGAGTTTTATCTTCTGAGAGGGCCAGCGGTAAAGCCAAGTGCTGTGTCTAGGGAAAAACTGAACTGAGCTGTACGAACCGTGAGGCTGAACAGGCTGTAAGTTCTGCAAATTCACACTGGACTAGCATCAACACATTCTCTAAAGGGCAACCAAACTATCTGAGCAAATCCAGACATCCAAGACCAGAAGGTTCTCTTCTAACTGAAATGTTTGGTCCAGAGTAATGAATCTGAAAGTCCTTTCCACAAAGTTACAGCAAGTTTCTCAAAGCCAGCCTTAACTGATGCAGGGAAGCACACAGCTTTTGGCCAATCTGAAAGAAATCAGGGCATTATTGAACCTAAAACATTAAGCCATCTCCATCATTTGCAGACCAGTGTTTTTTCTTCTAGTTTTAGAGAGTTTTTAAAGGTAACTCACTAGAACCTGGATTCCTTCTTTTTCAATAGGAGCTTGATCATAAGTGGCATCACAAACTCGCACCAAGGTTGTCACTCCGTACTTCTTCAGCTCCTTTAAGAACAAGGGAAAAACGTGAGCACACTGACAGAGTGAGAAATTAAAGATTTTTTTTCAATTGCTACAAAACTCAACACACTCTCCTGGGTCAGCAGTATTGCAATCATTCCACAGTTCCACAGAGACTAGACAGTGAAGGAGCAAGGGCCAAATGAGAACAGAGTGTTTGTGACCTACATTAGGAGAAGGTTACAAATGGTGAGAACAAATATGAAATAACTCTGAAGTATTCTTCTCTAGGGAGAGGCCAGAGCGGGAAAAAACTTGCATATATGAAACAGCAAAATGAAAATAGCTGCTCATACTCTCCATGCAGCTTCTTCTTCTCTTTAAATAGAAGCATGGAACTGCTTGCTTCAGCCAGTGTTGACATTTTGAGGCAGGGAGGAACAGAACACACACACCACCATACTCCAGCTTCCTTGTAATGCACTATAAGTAGCACATTGTGCGAGACAAATAATCAGGAGATCAAACAAAAGCTGCTCCAGTTCACTTTGAAGGTTCATACGGCAAACAGAATTTCCTCTCCTGTTTGGACAGAATCACTTGACTTTTAACAATTAGCAGTAATACCTCTTCCAGACTCAAGACTCCTGAAGAGTCTTGAGAGAGATAATCCATAATAACACAGAAAAAAAATAGAGAGACCAAAAGAATGCGAGTTTCAGACAGAATTAACTATTCATATCAGAGTGGACTCATGGTGAAGAACATGTTGCTAAATGATGGAAATCACAGCAGCTGCAGACAGGCATGAGGATCAGATGACAGACTCTTATCAGAATGAAAAGACCTACACATACAAGATAAAAGTCCTCTGGATAGACTAAGGATACTAAGACTAAGGCACAAAGATACAGCAGATGTAGAACAAAGTAGAATGCAGAAGCAAGCTGCACTAGTATTTCTCTGATGATACCATCTGTTACTTTTTCAGAAAACTGAATATTAAATTTTGCAGCATTTAAGACCTCCTAGTGTCGGTTTGATGCACAGCCCATTGTAGTTGGCTCTCTGCCCATCCTCAGATCCGGGACGGGTGTTATTTTTAATGGACAAATTTTAGCACCCGATATCTGACTATGCTGGGGGCGAGAGAACAATCTGAGCAAATTTCTCCATGAGTTCAACAACAGTTCCTGAGCATTGCAGTTAATCCTGCTCTAAAGGCCAAGAAAGATCAGAAACCAGTTAGGGTCAGAACATGCAGAACCAGAACATGGTCCTTCCTGGACGAGGAAGATGGGAAAGGGTGCAATTATATTCTAAAACAGAACCTTTACCCCAGTTAAAGAAATGTAAGATTTGAAAGAGGTGATTCTCTTCCAACAGGGTCAGGAGAATGCAAACAATCTACTACAGAAAAACAAGTGCCTTAAATAACATGTAAAATATATTTAAAGCTCTGAACAACAGGTGTGAAGAGTGTTTAGTATCTCTGCAGAAAGCTTCAGTATATAAGAAAAGGATGATACTTCATTTGACTGCCTTACCTCTGTGAACTTGTTGAGGGTTGCATTGGTTGGGTTGTGAGTGATCAGGAAACGCATATTCTCATAGGTAATTTCCACTGGGGCTGGACGGTTCATAATGGCAAAAAAAAAATGTGTAAGGGGCCAAAAAAAAAAAAAAGAAAAAAATCAGTAATTTCTGAAACGTTTCACAGCAGAAAACATTTAAAAGACCACTAGAACGCCTGGGATCGCTCAGAGCTTGCTTTGCCGTGTTTGTTCATTAAAAACTTCGCTTCTAGAAAAGCAACTTTGCTTTAAAATCCGCTTGCCTTCAAGTTAGGCCTCGATTACTGCAGGTGGTATCCTTCAGACTCCAAAACTTCTGACTACATGCAAGACTAGGCAGCCTGTTCTACATTTAGGCACTGGTGAGGCAAAAAAATAAGGGCAGGTTTTCTCTCCACTTTGTTTTCTTGTTGCTTAGTTTTGCTAGAGTCAGTAAAAGGAATATGCTTCCAATATGCAAAAGATATCCCATATATTTGAGAGTGTTCGCTGTGTCTGGAGTCTTCAAGGCAAAGTGATTATGGCACGTAAACCCCCTGCACCCAGCTCACTTGTCAGCCAGGGTGCTGTGCTGGGCCTGGCAGAAGTCTGCCCTCACTCTCAGAATCGCCATAAATGTGCGACGGATATTCCAACAGAACACCTAGAGAGAAGAAAAAAAGCATGTAAGAGGAGTTGCTTCTCATCCCAGACCCCCCAAATATCAACTCTCCTGCAAGTTCCAACTAGTTGTACTGGTAAGGGCTAAAATTTATTTTAAGTCTTGCTTTTCAATCAACTTTGGGGAGGGATACAGCTTTGCCTGCTTTCCTCAGGTCACTCAAATTAAGCCAGATATGATGTTAAAATATATAAATATATATATATAAGTATGTATATGCACACACACACACACTATTCACTAACTAGTTTAAAGTTATTATCCCAAATAGTCCCTCTACATTGAACACTATCCAGCCCAGCACTGTAGGCCTTCATAAAACTGCTGCTTCTGGCACTCAAGACCCAGAAGGGAGAACAAGGAAACCTTTTCACCCACTTTTTTCTGCTCCTCCCTCTTAGTCAGGTGCCATAGAAGAGGAGAAAATAGCACGAAGCCAAGTACATATTTGAAAGTGTTTGTTGGTGAAGTCATACCTGTTAACCTTTGGGCCTAAGCACATATACAGAAAAATACCATTTGTGCAGCTTAGCTTTCGGGAGGGGAAGAAAGCAAGCCATAAAAGCAGGGACCTTTTCTAAGAGTATAACTGCCATATATTACACCGAATGAAACACTAGAATAGACAACAGGACTTTCATGCTGTCTGAAAGAGATGAATTTAGCCAGAATGACATAATCTCCTTTGGAATAATTTATTAGCAGAACAGACACTTAAACTGAAAGAAATGTTAAGGTATGTAAAAAGTATGAAGAAAAAAAAAATCCCTGCAGAATATATAACTGAAATATATATATATATAATTTCAAAAATGTATTTGAATAAAAGACAAGCTAGCATTTAGAAATCAAACTCATAACTTCAACAAAAAGGTCAGTGTGGCACACTCAAAGGAATACAATTAGGCAAAAAAAATCCATAGGCCTTGAAGTTCACTCCTCAAACTTCTGGTGCTCTCAGTATTTTAATGAGATCCTCATTTTAAAATAGTCAAATTAAGTACTAGAAAATTATCTTTTTCACAAAGTGGGAAAAAAAAAATCACCCAAAGAACAGCAATTATTTCCTTAAAGAACATCTTTCAATGCCCAAAAAAATGCATTAATTAGGTTGCCAGAGGCAAGAACAAAGGTTTTCAATAACTTCTCCCGACCTTAAAGGAGTTCTCATTCTGAGCAACTGAAATACAAGTTTCAAAAATGAATTTCAGAATATTTCATCAGTTTAATGATTACAGGATTAAGTCTCACCCCAGATGGAAGAGTTCCACCCAAACGCATGGATTCAAATCCCAGGATTTGTCAGTTTTGCACATTTGTCAACTTCTTCTCATACATACTACAGTAGCTCAAAGCAAAGAATTTGTTAAAATGCATTACAGTCTGTTGTAGTTATGTTGTACCAAGAATAGAAGAACTCAAGTTACAGCGTCCACATGTGCCTAGGACCTGTGAATCTTTACGCAAGAAAGGCAGCTTTCAGAAAAACAGTTTTCTTTCTCACCTCCCATTGAAATGCACAGTCATTGCAAAGACTTACATTCCAAAGGACGAGTCGAAAGACCACATTCTCAAAAGTACAGAGCTTAAGGCATTTAAAATAAAGTCAGTGGGCAAGAGAACTTGGCACGGGAGATTCAAATTTGGATGCAGAGCACCAGAGCTTCACAGCATTGCCAAAGCTCACAGTCTCAAGGGGGAAAAAACAATTTGGTCTGTATTTAAACAACTTGTTTCAATGTTTTCCCTTTCAGTGCTGATCGTTTGATTGAAAGGGCCTCATCCAGTGCTGTCTACACTGTGCACTGACATGGCCATTGAGGCTGCACTTCTCTTCCCTCAAGTCAAAGAGTTAATTTCTCTTTAATTGTTTTTAAACTGTTGTGTAAATTCACCAGGTCATGACTAAAGGACATGGGCAGACAGAGTATTCCAGTAAATCAAGTATGGCCCTGGGAGCACTGGCCACCCTTTGGTGACTGTGCAGGGTGCAGCCTTGGCCAAGTCCCTTTCGGTAGCTCAGTGTGTCTGTGGAACAGGAATGACACCACCTTAAATTCCCCTGGGGAGTATTACAAGGGTGTTTAATTAGCTAACTGCTCAGAAGTGATTAAAAAATGAAAAGCACTGAATTTAAGCATAAAAAAAAGACTTCTCGAAGGATAAAGACTCTTAGAAGTTTATGTAGCACATAATTCTATTTAAAAAACAATTTGGTTAATGACACATATATTCCTTACTCCTATGGCCTTCAACTGCTATACACCAAGAAGTTAAATAGGAAAAATAAAGTTTTAAATTATGAAAGTGAAAAACAGGAAAAACTCGGCCGTCTACAGCTTCTGATCTCCCCAAGAAAATACTCCACATTTATTCCTCCCCATTAGGGTTAGCAATGCGAATTTGTATTTAAAAATCCCAAGAAAACTGAGCACTTGTTAGAACAATTATGATAATAATTATGTGCATGTATACTATGAAACAAGACATTTTTCAGCCAATTAATCCTCAACTTTTTTTTTTTTTTTTTTAAGAACACTTAAAAAGTGACATAGAATATTGAGAGAAACCAAAAAAATTACTCCATGGCTTATTTGGTTGGCCTCAGGAGGAAGGGAGCACAAATATCTAACACATCAGCACTAGAAACCAGAGGAGGAAGAGAAAAAAGAGACAGCAGCACAAACAAGTCAAGCAATAACAACCCTTGCATTAGAAAAGAACAAGATATGCTTGGGAATTGGTTTCTAACATTGTTTAACTTAATCAGTGGGAATTAATCACCAATCAAGATGCCTATCTACACATTCTGATCTACTGAACTGTGACAGTCCCTGCATCTATGGAGAAGACTATTTAAACCTACCAGCCGTGTGAGCACTAGGGCCAGACTGCCCGGCCTCCCCACCCTTCACACTTACTTGATAAAGCCCAATGAGGCCGATCTGAGAAGAATGTCATTCCAAATACCAGGAATGTGCAAGAATGCGCTTAAAATGTAAGCCAGGGACAGACCTTCTATCAATTACTCCATTTGTTTGTGCTACTTAAAGAAAACAGTTAAATGAATTCCTGACTTGTCAGAAGCTCTGCAATTACCTTAAGTATAAAAGCAACACACCTATAACACTCGTTCCCAGCAGCTGCCTAACCTAGCACTGGATTAACTCCTAAATACAGTATTTAAATTAAGCAAACCACTTACTCTTCTGTATTGATCCTGTACAAGTTAGAGAAATGGTGCCTTTAAGAAATAAGCAATATTGTATGGTATTGCTAGCTCCATCTCCTTCAAAGCACACATTTCCAAGTGTTTTCTTTGCTGCACCAAGACAGCCCAACAGCCTGCAACAGCTGCAGCTTCCACAGATTGCAAAACTCAGATACCTCTGCAAAGGGCACTTGGATTGCCTTTCAAAATAAGCCAGTGCACAGGATGCAAAGCAAAGCCTGCTAATTTGTCAGTCAATATTGAAAGAATACTTCAGTGCTTTAAGAACAGTATTTTTCAAACTGCCTCAACTAATTTTGTTCACATAACTGGAAATCTACATGTGATATGTAAATTAAGTTACTTAATAAGCCGCTGATTTGTTCTCCTTTGCCTCTTCTATAAAATCTCCTTCTTGTGCTTTGTATTTATACACACACAAAAAAAACAGTGGGGAAAAAAAAACAGTGCATGGGACAATTTAAAACCTGATCATATAAAAGTTACAATTCCAGTATTGCCCCGCAGCCCAGCTAGACTTTTCCTGACATTTTGAGTACATTACATTCCACTTCATGCATCTTCCTGCTAAAAGAGCTCTGTTCCATCAATACTGTCGAAAAGGTCTTGAGGAGCTGCCGTTTCTGGAGCAAAAGTCACTCTTCAAGTGAAAGAATCCATCAAGACCTCCAAAATTAGTCAACTTGAACAAATCAGAAACGCAACATTACTAACAACCCAGGCAACTCTCTTCTCCAAAATATATTTTCTCTGTATACAGAGAACAAATTGTGACTAACATTCTCAGGAAGAAAAAATCAGAAAATTCTTGTTCAGTCTCTGAAAGAAGCTTGTTCAGAGCGACACGTGCCCAGAGAGGGGTGAGGTCAAAAATTCTGCTGTTCCACCCTGTCCACCCCCGCCTCCCAGCTCCCTCCCAGTTTGCTGACAAGTTCTGCTGGTGACTCATTCATTTCCTTTTCACTAACCTAGTCACTCTGGCCTAGGCCTTCAAGTCAGCAGCAGCGGATATAAACCTGCCTCAGAAAGAGTTTATTTTATTTTTTATTTTTATTTATTGAAATCTCAACTTAAAAGTGAAACACCAGGAAAGGATAAAGAACTGTCAAAGAGACCTAGCGAGACTACTGTGCAAGAGAGCAATCATGCATTGAAACTCCTTTGAGTTCTTCAGAAGTTATCTGCCTTCCTCTGGGTGAGGTCAAGCCATTAAATAATCAACAAGGGCATCAATGCATGGAGAACATCATCCTGGCAAGTTCACCGGAGGGAAGTTATTAGATACTCCACTAACTTTCAAATTTTTGAGATGTGTTTTATGCTACAGACCTTTTCTGTGGGAAAGAACTGCTTTGTAACTTAAAATGCTGTTCAGATGTTTATGATTATTGAACACTTTCCTCACCCACCATTTAAGTTAAATAAAAATCTTTAGAAGGAAGACACATTTGAATCTCATTTACATACCACAGCCAAAAGAAAATGAAGTTCCTAAAATCATAACTGTTTGAACAGTAAAAACCAAAAGGCTTTCTAAGAAACAAGAATTTAACGCTTATTACCCTGCTGTATTAAGTCACAGAATTACATCTGAAATGTAATGAAATTAAGAGAAAGTTAAAGAAGTTACTTTAGAAAACACTTTGATTATGTGAGTGATGAGAACAACTCATTCCTAAAAATCAGAATGTCGAGTTGTCTAAAGTGTCTCAACTGCTGGCTTTTGAAAATGTATTCTTGATAATCATATTCCCTGACAACTCAGACTAAATATTCTTCTCACATTTAAGTAACTAAAAAAATCATTAACAAGTCAAGCAGGACTTAAAGGCAATTTCAAATCACATAGCAACAGGGATGATATTCAATTAAGTTAGAGCTGAATTACTTTCATCTTACTCATCTCAGCTCTTTGAATTTGCCATGTACCTCCGCTGGAAAATGACTTAGTGGAGAGTTGGCTTCTTTTCCACGCTCCTGTGGCACTTAAAGTCAGTCTCACTGCTGAAACTTAAACCAAATGATAAATTTCACCACACATCCACAAAGTCACCATTGTTAAAATTCACGGTCAACTATTTCAAGAATAGTTAGACTCA
>JAVCKT010024739.1:43818-55541 GCA_032273925.1 Rhynchotus rufescens | reverse complement strand
AGTCCGAGTGTGTGAGTGGCGGCCCGGCGGCGGGGGGGAGGGGGCGACCGGCACCCCCGGGCAGGAAGAGGGGGGCTGGGTGAACCCCCGTGCGAGGGGGGGGGGTTAATGGGGCCGGGGGGCTCCGTGACCCCCCCCCATTGCAAGGAGGGGGGGGTTCATGGGGCAGGGGGGCTCCATTACCCCCTCCTCATCCTTGTATAAGGAAGGGGGGGTTAACGGGGCTGGGGCCCTCCATGACCCCCCTCCCATTGCAAGGAAGGGGGGACAGTATGGGCTGGGGGGGAGGCTCCATGACCCCCCTCCCTGGCCTTGTATAAGGAAGGGGGGGTTTATGGGGCTGGGGCCCTCCACTACCCCCCTATTGCAAGGAAGGGGGGGAGTTAATCGGGCTGGGGCCCTCCATTACCCCCCCACACACACATTGCAAGGAAGAGGGGGGTTAATGGGGCAAGGGGGGCTCCATGACCCCTCTCCCCAGCCTTGTATCAGGTGGTTTATGGGGCTGGGGGGGGCAGGGGGCTCCACAGCTCCCCGCGAGCCTCCCCTCCCCATTGCCCTTCCCAAGGGGTCTCCTACGCGGGGTGGGGGCGTTGGCCTCCCCTTCCCTGGGGGCCCAAGCGTTGCTGGACCCTCCTGCCCCATTGGGCCGCCCCCCCTTACGGAAGGGGTCTGTAGGTCGCTAGACGGGGACATCAGAGCTGCTCGTGGGGCTAAGTGGGGCAGCCGCAGTGCCGGTGCTGCCCCACGCCGCTCAGCGTCCGTGAGGTTTCCCGTGAGCCCGGCTCCTGCGCTGAGCGATCCCTCGTGCTTCCCGAGGGAGCAGCGTTATCCAGGGAACGCGGTTTGTGTCCGGCACGGCTGCTATCTCCGCCAGCAGCTAACACTGTTCACGCTCTTTCCGTTGGCGGCCGTTCCCTCCGTGGCTGCCTCTGCAGTGGGGCCTAAAAGACCCTAAGGAAAAACGCGTCCGGTTGCGGATTTGTTTCCTTCTCCTCGGGAACTGAAACTGAGCTTCCAAGGAGGATGTGGCAGGAGCAGGGCCAAGCATCGCTGTGACTGCCTGGGGTCGTGGGGTGCCACGGGAATCCTCTGCGCTAATGAATTCTTCCCTCTGCGCTAACGAGTTTTCTCTCCTTTCGCTCCCTAGGAGAGCGAGGATGGCATCGAAGGAGACGGTGAGTAGCACTGCTCGCTGGCACCGCCGGGGGCTGCCCAAAAGTGGGAAAACCGCCTTTCTCCCCAGTTTTGCCCTCGTTATCCCAAGTGTTACCTCCTAGCGTAGACAAACGCGGAACGCAAGGACAGGGCTCCCCACACGCACCTCTTCCTCCCTGGGAATCCGGGGGGCCGCTCAATAGGGCGCCCTGACTTCCCGGTGGCGTTGGGCAGCGGCCGGAGCGCGGCTCCGGTCCATTCCCAAGGAAAGCGCCGCTCTGCTCCTGCCTCTGCCAACCTCCCTTCTCTCTCCGCAGCCGTGCTCTCCGATTACGAAAGTGCCGAGGACTCGGAGGTAAGAGGAGCTGCTGGGCTGATGTTCCGTGGGGCGGCCGCGTCTTGCCTAATTTTAGCCTAAAACCCACTTTGTGCCCTCGTTTTCTTCCGCTGACCCCGTCTGTAGCGGTTGCTTTGGTCCCGAGGTAGCAACTCATGCGCTTGGCAGCCTCCGCTGCGGGAATCCTCGAGGCCGGCAGGAAAAACCTTTCCCAGCCTCCTCCCTCGTGCCGGAGAGCTCTCCTGGGCGCAGGGCTCAGTCCATCCCAAGCTGGCAGCTACCTGTGCTGCTGGCAGGGAGGCTTTGGGACCGGATTGCCAGGGAAAAGAATCCCCGACTCCGGAGAGATGGGGTGCACCGGGAATAGGGCTTCCCACACTTAAGAAAGCTGCGGAAGGGACAGGGAGAGGCTGGTTGTGTTTCCACGAGCCTGAGGGCTGCAGCGCCGCGGGTCCTGTGCCTAAAAATAATGCCCTGCCTGGGCTTCCCTGCCGGAAACTAAAGGAGCAGCTGAGGTGCCAGTGCCCGCGCTGAGGGAGGAAACGGGAGCACCAAGAGGGAAAAGGGAGCGCGACGCTCCCGAGCGCGGCCGCTATTTTTAGTGGTGGCTCTGAGCGCGGCCAGCAGGCTCCCGGAGGGGAAACGAGGCCAGGCGCCTGCGAGCGCCCCGTGACTCACCCGGGAACTGCAAGGAAGCGGGAAGCGCAGCCGGAGCCAGGTCTTCAGTGGGAAAGGAGGGACCTTCCGAAGGGCTGCTGGTGGCAGCCGTCGCCCTCGGTCGTTTGTCTCTGCAAACCCTTTTATTTCAGCCAGGTTAGAGACTCAGTTCCCACTCCATGAAAACCACAGGTGTTTAATCTAATATCACTGAGAATTGGTGGGGAGAAACGTTCCTTAATCTTCACTTTTTCCATAAAAACCACAGGGATAGGAAGGACATGAAGAGGTAATCCCCTGCTATAAAGAAGCCGGGTCTCTAGCAAGCGAAACAGGGATCTGACTCCAGAGCTGGGGACCTCTGTGGGAATTTCCTGGGGGACCTGAGTCCATGTCTGAGTAACTGAGGCTCTTTCAGGCAGAGGAAGAGGATTACAGCGAGGAAGAAAGCGCCAAGGTGGAATTGAAGCAGGATAGCAACGATTCCTGCGAATCTGCAGCAAAAGCAGAGAAAGGGGATGAGAAACATGACTCCAAAGGTGCTGTGACCGGCGAGAGGCAGAGCGGGGACGGGCAGGTAGGTGCTGACCACGTGTGCTCTCTGCGCCACGACGGGCTCGGTGTGGGAGGATTACTGCAGTGTTAAGAGCTGTCTGATTTTGACAGGAGAGCACTGAACCCGTTGAGAATAAAGTGGGGAAAAAAGTTCCCAAGCACCTGGATGACGATGAGGATCGGAAGAACCCGGCCTACATCCCCCGCAAGGGGCTCTTCTTTGAGCACGACCTCCGAGGGCAGACTCAGGAGGAGGAGGTCAGGTATGTGAAGATGTCCCCCTGTCCTGGTGGGACTGACCCCTGGCTCCCTGCGGAGCAGCCCAGCTCTTTGTGTGTGTGGAAAGCCGGGAAGGCGTCAGCAGGGAAGGGTCTCTCTGTGTCCCGGCCCCTTTGCCACAACCGGCTCCTGCTCTTTGCTTTGGAAAAGCAGGGACTAGGGGTGGTACAAAAACCACCTTGCCCCCGCCCAGCAGCGTTGACCACCTCAGGGAACTGGGGTGGGCAGAGCAGCAGCTGCTGGGGCAGGAGGAACGGGGGGAAGAAGAGGTGCCGTGTCCTGCGGACGCTGCCCTAGGGAATCTCGCTCGGCGCTCGTTGGTGCTGAAGCCGCTGCGTCTCCGTGGCTTTGTGCTGACCTCCTGCTTCGCTCTGCGCCACCGTTCCAGGCCGAAAGGGCGGCAGCGGAAGCTATGGAAAGACGAGGGCCGCTGGGAGCACGACAAATTCCGGGAGGACGAGCAGGGCCCCAAGACCAGGCAGGAGCTCATCGCCCTCTACGGCTACGACATCAGGTCGGCCCACAACCCCGACGACATCAAGCCGCGGAGGATGCGCAAGCCCAGGTGAGCGGCGGTCGCGCCAGAGCCTGGGGAAGCTCCAGCCCTCGCGCCGGGCGCTTCAGGCCGCAGCTCCGTGGCCGTTGGCGCTGGCTGCAGGGCGCTCGAGGGCAACAAGGAACCTTCTGGAAATTAATTTTAAACCGGAAGGCAGCCTAAACAATAGAAGCAACTCTCAGCAACAGCTGTCCTTCACCTTGCGTTTTGTTTCCAGGCTGCTGTAGCGTTTTTTTCTCCCCCAGGTTCGGGAGTCCTCCTCAGCGAGACCCAAGCTGGCCCAACGAGAGGCCCAATAAAGCGGCCAGAGCGGCGCCGGAGAGCACGTGCGCGGCGCCGCGCGCCTTCGGCAGCAGGAGCCCTGGCGGCGCGGGCAGAGCACCCCCGGGCAGGAGCCACCCGCGCCCGGGCGCCTACAAGGAGAGCCGCCCGGGCTACCGGGCCCCCGAAAGCAGCGGCCCGCACCTCTCTCGCAGCGGGGAGCAGGCCAAGCAGGAGAACGGCTACCGGGGCAAGCGCGGGGAGCAAAGCGCCGCGCGAGACGAGTCTCCCGAGACGGAGGCGGCCCCCGCGCACGGCGGCCCGGGCAAGGACGAGGTTGCTTTGGAAAGCCAGGGCGCGGGCGCTGACGCAGCGCAGCCGCCGCCGGACAGGCCGGTTGAGAAGAAGTCTTATTCCCGGGCGAGGAGGACCAGGATTAAAGCTGGGGATGCGGGAAAGCTGGCGGAGGAGATTCCTGCTTCGGAAGGGCTGGTGCCTGCGCCGCCAAAACCAGTCCAAGTGGAGGCATCCCCCCCACCAGCCAAGAGCAGCAACTGGGAGTCGCCCGTAGAATCCAGCTTGGATGGACTGGAGCAAGAGATGACACAAATGAGTCTCACCGAGCAGAGCTGGAGCCCGGGGCAGTCGCAGTTCATGCAGTCCCGGGAGCTGAGGGGTAAGTGCCGTTGGCCCCTTGGTTTCCTACTGAATTTCACCCCCGTCTCATTCCTGGTAGGACACAATCCCGCTGTTGTCGTAAACCACTGGCAGTCACGCAGTGCAGAGGTGTCTTTGCCGAAGTCCAGGCTCAGCTTAGCTCCGTGCCAGCGATTTGTGGTAGCTGAGAAAGTTCAGCGCAGGTAGTTGGAGGTGCTAAAGCTGAACAAAAAGCAGGACAACAGGAGCTGTGGGTGGCGTGTGACTCACGGTGGGACTTACTGCTGCGGCAGGAGCCAGCCCTGGGGAGAAGGAGCCCTGTGATCAGCTCACAGGTGGGCGGCTGTTAATTGGACTTATCTAGTGTCCCGCTCGAGGGCAGGAAGGAACTTTCCTCCACTTAGCAGCAGGTTGTGCAGTAGACTGAGCCTATTTTGCTGGGTTACTACTAGCTAAGGCCTGCCCAGGGTTGGCAAATCCATTCGCACCTGGGAGGAGGAAGCAGCTCTGTTCGCAGAAGCAGGATGAAGCCGAGACCTGTGGCAGAGTTAGACCCACGTGAGCCGAGAACCGACTTGCAGCTGCGAATCCACAGGAGAGGTCATTCCGCCATAATTATCTCCCCAGAATTAGAGAGCCTTTTCTGGGGAGAACCAGAAGGCTTTCCCAAGAGAAATGAAACTGGAGCAAGGAGAGGGAAGCAGCTCTCTGCTTGTGTAAGTGTCTCGGAGGGGCTGGATCCGCACAACCACAGGGTCTTTGGCCCTGGTGTGACCAATAAAATTCTGGTGTGAACAGACCATTAGTATTGATCACAGCCTCACTTAAAATACATTGATAGAATGAGAGCTCAAAAATACAGTGATTTACACGCCCATGTGCGTTAGCAGTTTAAGTGGCCTCTATGGGCACTTTCGGGATTTATTTTGCCCACTTTCCCTCCCTCGGAATCGCCCATAGTCAGTTTGACACTGCGGTTTAAATTGTGCAGTGTAGTTTTGTTGTTTAAATTGAAATGCTTGCGAGGAGCCTGCGATGCAAGTGGTTACGCTCTGTAATGAGCTGAAATTGCCGCTCATAAGGTTCCGTTTGCATGCTTGGCTCCTGCTCTAAAGAGATCCTTGTCTCAGCAGGATCACAGCTTAGTTTAGCACCCGGACTTCTGGCCAAAGATGATTATTTATACATTTCAAGGAGCTTTAAAAGGTGTTGAGCAGCGTGGATGACTGTACAGTGATGCAACAGCTTTTAATTTGTAGGGAAATATTTGAAATTGTAACCTAAGAGGTTGTTTTAAGGCTTTTCATTATGAAAACGAGCTGTGTCGCCGCTTCCCACGCGGCTGGCGGCCCTGCCCTGGTGGCAGCTGGGGTGGCCCTTTCTGCAGAGGGCAGGTGGGAGCCGCCGTAACCGCCGTGTTTCTCCCTCTCAGGTATTCCCAACCACGTGCACGTGGGGAGCGGACCGCCTCCGCCGCAGTTCAACAGGATGGAGGAAATGGTAAAGCCCGTTACGTGGAGGGCCGCGCCGGCCATCGCGAGCGCCCGAGCCCGCTCTTCATCCAGCCCTGTGCTGCAGAGAGGAGCTGCCTGTGGCACTTGGGCCTTTCCCGCTGGTGTTCGCTCCCAGCGTGGTCCCAGGGGGATTTGCAGGGGCTGGTGGGGGGGTGAGGCGGTGGGGAGCCCCCTCGGCGGAGCGGGGACCCGTGCTCACGCGCTGGCTCCTTGCAGGCCGTGCAGGGGGGCCGCGTGAAACGCTACTCGTCGCAGCGGCAGCGAGCGCCCGTGCCGGAGCCCGGGCCCCCCATGCACATCAGCATCATGGAAGGGCACTACTACGACCCACGTGAGTGTCGCCCCGCGCGCCGGGAGCTGCTCTGGAGCCCCTGCTCCTCCCGTGCCCTCTTGGGCTGCAGCAGAGCAGCGGCCCTTGCCTCTCCTTCCCCTTGTGGATATTGCTGCTCTCGCTGCGCCTGTAGTGCTGCGTCAAGCTCTGCGACTGTGCTGGCCTCTGTGTGTGTGTGTGTGTGTGTGCGCGTGCGCGGCGCGAGGCGGCTCGTCCTGAGCAGCTCTTCTGTGTTGCAGTACAATTCCAGGGACCAATCTACGCGCACGGCGAGAACCCTGCCCCTCTGCCTCCCCAGGGCATGATCGTGCAGCCCGAAATGCACCTCCCTCATCCAGGTAAGGAGGCAGCTGCCCGGGGGCCTCGCGCCGCCACCGCTGACGCCGAGTCCGTGCCCATCCGCGCTGGCCGTCGGGAGCAGGTGACTCCGGTGTCAACAGTCCTGGCGCTGCCCCTGCTGCTGGGGCAAGGCAGGGAAGGCAGTTTTCCCTGCACTATAAAATGAGACATCTGCTTCCCTGGTGCAGCAAGGCCGAGCAGATACAAGTTTTAAGGACAAACGGACATTTTGGGGCATTATAGCCCCAAATATATTTGCCCCAGATAATTTGGAAGTTTTGACGACCTCTTGTATGGGTGCCATGCGGCCCCTTTTGGCTGCCGGCGTTCCCTTTCGGTGGGACGTATCCGCTGTCTTTGGGTATCGCTGCCTCTGTTCTTTGGGTCTCAGAGCTTGTAGATCAGAAAAGGAAAGCAGAAATGAGAGCTGCTGAGTTGCCAGCTGTTCCCTGAAGCGGATGTGCCAAGCGGGGCCGTGTCCGCTTCCCGTGCCCGGCACCCTGGTGCTACGGAGGAGGCTGCGGTGCCGAGCGAAACTTCCCCTTTTCCCTCCCCAGCACAGGGGCCTGGGGCTTCTGCCTCCACAGGGCCTCTGCCTCCTGCCACGGCCGGGATCCGCGTTGGCCTTCCAGCAGCCTCAGCCCCGCCAAGCCTCGCTGCCTTGCCCTGTGTCCCCGCATCCAGCTCATTTCTGTCCTTCCCAGGTTTACATCCCCACCAGACCGCGGCCCCCATGGCCAACCCCGGGCTCTACCCTCCTCCCGTCTCCATGCCTCCGGGTCAGCCGCCTCCGCAGCAGCTGCTGGCGCCGACTTATTTCTCCCCTCCTGGAGTCATGAATTTTGGGAACCCTGGCTACCCTTACCCGCCGGGAGCGCTGCCGCCGCCGCCCCCTCCTCACCTCTATCCCAACACACAGGTAAGGCTGGATGAGGCCCGATGGGGGGGTGTTTGGGGAGGGTCTCTTCTCTATGGCTCCGGAGAGAGGACGGGGATCACCTGGGCCCCTTTGTACTGGGAGGCCGCTCGCTCCCATTTTTCCGTGTTTTTGTGGGGATTCCAAGGATCTGCTCCCGTGTCTGCTTTGCAATTTATCTGGAATTGGGTCTCATGGAGGCCCTGTCTATATTGCTGGATCCCAGAATTGAGACTTCCCCTGCGGAACAAGGGGAACAGCGGAGCGTGTGAAACCCCTTTGTCCCCTGCAGGCCAGTGCTGCCAAGGACACCTTGACAGCTGTTTGGGAAACCCTTCCTTTCTGTCCGCAAGAGCGGGACAGGAAACGGGACCCGCTGCCCCGGAAAACCCTTTGTGTGAAGAGCAGCCCCCAGGGCCGCCCTCCTTCCCATTAAACTTCCCACCTCTGCGCCCGTCTCCGCGGGCATCTGGAGGACGAAGCGGCAGCGCCGGCGAGCGCGCGGCGCATGGCTGACACGCAGTGGCAGAGCAGGGACGTGCACGGTGCCCGCATCGCCGCTCACCTTCCCTGCTCTCGGCGCCGCCCCGCGCTGGAAATCCGGCTGCTTTGAGACCTCTCCGGAGGGTCCCGCTGCCCGGGATGGCAGTGCAAGGGAGGGTTGCAGCCTGCCTGGTTTGCTCAGAAAAGCAGCAGCCGCCGCTGCTGTTGGGAGGCACCCGGCTCTGTGTGACCCTTGAGGGGGCTGCAGGACGCAAGAGCCGCGAGCTGCCAAAGCCGCCCGCCGTGCGGGAGCAGGGAAGGAATTCCCGGTGAGCGGGCAGTGCTCCAGGGCGGCCCCCAGCCCAGTGCAGTGCTAGGGGCTGCTCCTCTTCAGCTGGAGAGCGCGGCAGAAATCACAACAGCCATGCTCTGGCTCCCACCCCTGCTGCTAGGCAGCGGTGTCCTTTTAGGGACCAACTCTGTGCTCTTAGAGACCCGTTTTGTGGCCTGGGACCAACTCTGTGCTCTTAGAGACCAGCTTTGTGGCCTGGGACCGACTCTGTGCTCTTAGAGACCAGCTTTGTGGGACTGACTCTGTGCTCTTAGAGACCAGCTTTGTGGCCTGGGACCAACTCTGTGCTCTTAGAGACCCGCTTTGTGGCCCCGAGGCGGCCACGGGCGCTTGGCGCTGCTGCCGACGGGCAGAGCCCGCTGCGCGCGCGGCGCTCACGTTTGTGCTCCCCGGGGAACGCAGGCGCAGTCCCAGGTGTACGGCGGTGTCACCTACTACAACACGGTCCAGCAGCAGGTGCAGCCCAAGCCCTCGCCGCCACGAAGGACGTCCCAGCCCGTGACCATCAAGCCGCCGCCTCCCGAGGTACCGAGCCCTGCGCCTGGCTCTGTGCGGGTCCCTGGGGATCTTACACCCTTAGTGAGTGTGTGCAACCCGGCAGTCTCCCTTTCCCATCCCAAAAAGTTTATTGTTCCAAGAAAATCCTAAACTGTCTAACCGTTGACATGTCCCAAACCTCAGCTTCTCGTTGCAGGTGGTAAGCAGGGCTCCAGTTAATTTGAGTTTCTAAATACTTTAAATCTAAACCCACGTAAAAAGTAAGTCCAAAGTTGACTCTTGCTTTCTTTTTCTTTTCATTCAGGGTAAAAACAGAACAAAACCCTTTAAAAAAAATAAGAGAAAAATCCAATCCTAAGCTAGGAGGCAGTGACTTCTCTGGAGGAATAAAAGCCGAGACCTTAGCAGGATAGAGCTCAGCAACAGATTGGGAGGCTGTATGAGAGGAGAGCTCTGTGCCGAGCGCTGTGTGTGTGTGTGCAGCAGAGCCACATGCCTCTTGGCTTCCCTTCACGGTCTCTTCGTAGCGAGCGGGAGTTGAATCCCGGCAAGCCCGGGCGCGCCGGTGCCGCGTGTTTTCCCGCCCCGGGAGGAGCTGCCTCCGCCACCTCTCTCCCCGCCTGGGAACGGCGCAGCCTCTGCAAAGGGCTGCGTGGCGCCCGGCGCGGTGCCGCGAGACCCCAAGGGAGCCCCTTGTCCCAGGAGGCGGCGGGAGGGCGGCCGCCGCGCGGAGCCTCTGGCTGCAGCGCCGCGGGGCGGCCTCGCTCCACCTTCCCCTTCGCCTCCCCTTTCCGCAGGACGGCAAAAGCGAGAAGTCCAAGGAGAGGAGCAACACGTAGGGCCGTGGCCGCGGGAGTCCCAGCACCGGCCTCGGCACCTCGGCGAGGAGGAGGCTCCTTGGAAAAGGCTCCTTCCCTGCGCCGCGGTGAGGCAGCAGCCTGGAATCTGCTGCAGTCTCGTGCTCGGAGCCCGGCCCCTTCCCGCTCTGGTTTTCCCGGTGCCCTCCTGAAAACCGTGTCTCTTGCTGCTGATCTGCCCTCCTTTCTCCTGCCCTCACTGGGGCACGTGGAAGAATCGACCGCTGGAGTGGGGCCTTGGCCACAAGTTCTCGCAGCCTCTGCCCTTTACTAAGCACCCGCCCTTTCCCCTTTCTAGGATGTTAAACTACAAAGGCTTGATTATGGTCGCTGTTTTTATTTAAGAAATGAAGCAGCTCCCTCAGTAAAGCTGATTTGTTTCTTTTGGGTATTTTGGATCTGTTTTTCTGCCTAGCAGGAACGTAACATCGCCCTCCCACCAACATCATTCCCCTCCTTCGCCCCCTCGCGGAGACATCTCCTCAGTTAATTCTTGTTTCCGATTCTGTTTGAAATTAGTGACTTTATTTCTGCTGTTGTGAAGGATAGAAAGGGCAGCCGCATGTTCGGAGCCCGTGGGGACCGGGCTGGCTGGGCAGTCGCCGCTTAATTTAGAAGCTGCTGCTGGTTCCTTTTTGGAACGAGTCCTGGAGGTGCCCGTGCGCTGCCACGCGGAGCCAGGAGCCCGGGAGAGGGGCAGCCCCGTGCCCGCGGTGACGAGCGCGGCATGCAGAGCGGGGCCCTTTCCTTCCGTCTCGCAGCGTGCAAGCCGTGCGGGCACCCACGGCGGCAGGCCAACCAACCCGGCGCCTGCTTCGCTTCCAGCGCCCGGCTCCTGCTGCGGGAAAGGGGCCGGTGCTGTCCTGACGCGCCCGTCTGCAGCCAGCTCCCATCCCACCCCAGGGAGCGCTGGAGCCGAGTGCTCCCTGCGGCGCCCTCCTTCCCTGTGTTGGGATCAACAGCACCGCAGCTGGCTGCTCTGCAGCCTCGCGCCCCTTCCCCGATCCCATTTGGACACAGGGCAATGGGGCCGCTCGCCCCTCCGTGTGCCGGCCCTCCAGCACCACCCCCTGCTCCGATTGTTGTTTGTCACCCGGCGACAGTTTGTGCTTCCTTTCAGATGTCAAACACTGTTTTAAAAGCAGAAATCCTTTGTGTTTTAACTGTACCTGTTCTCTGTCTTAAGACTGCCCCGTATCAACCACCATGTCGGTCTCCCACTGCCCCCCTCGAGGACTCGCTTAGGGTCTCGTGATGGGTTTGGGTGTGGTTGGATTCCTGGTCACCAGGAGCGCACGTTGTGACCAGCCCAGCATTGACACGGGCCTGCCCATTGACCCGGGCCTGAGAAACCATTCCAGGGGCGGGCTCCGTGTGTCCCTTCACTCACCCTGCTCCAGGCACGGCTGGGCCCCGGTCCTTGTCCCTGTCCCGGGCCGGAGCTGCTGCCCACGGCTGCTCGGGGTCAGCCCAGCCCTCCGTGCGCAGTGGGCCCCCCGGGCCCCCCGGGCTTACGTGCGCCCCCCCCGGGCCTCCATGCGCAGCGGGCCCCCCGGGCTTTCGTGGGACCCCCCGGGCCTCCGTGCGCAGCTGGCCCCCCGGGCGTCCGTGCGCCCCCTCCCGGGCCTCAGTGCGCAGCTTGCCTCCAGGCAATCCGGGCTTACGTGCGGCCCCACCGGGCGTCCGTGCGCACCTAGCCCCCAGGTCCTCCGGGCTTACGTGCGCCCACGCTGGGCCTCCGTGTGCACCTGGCCCCCTGGGGCCCTCTGGGCTTACGTGCGCCCCCCCTGGGCCTCCGTGCGCACCTGGCCCACTGGGCTCTCAGGGCTTATGTGCGGCCCACCTTGACCTCCGTGCGCACCTGGCCCCCCAGGCCCTCCGGGATAATGTGCGGCTCCCCCCGGCCTCCGTGTGCAGCGGGCCCCCTGGGTTCTCCGGGCGTACATGCGCCCCCCCCCCGGGCCTCCGTGCGC
>JAVCKT010024739.1:0-34667 GCA_032273925.1 Rhynchotus rufescens | reverse complement strand
AGAGGTGATGCTTCATTCTTAGGGAAGATTTCTCCCTCTTAATGAGCCCTTGGTAGGATAAGGGGCAGAACTTCATTGGGATGCTGGGGTCACTGGAAGACTCATCTTCTAACTATTGCTTAAAACCCCCATGGATGGTTTTTTTTCCTCCCGATTTGCCTTACCGCAGAGGTGAAGCCTGCGGCGAATTCTCATAAACACCAGGAAAGTCTTCGGCTTCGCTCCCAGAGCTGGGCCGGCTGAAGGTGGCAGCGGGTGCCGCTCGGCGGCCCAGCCCCGGCGTCTCCGGCCCGCTGCCATAGGGAGCCGGTCCCGCCATGTCCCGCTCCGTGGTGGTGGCCTGGCTGCTTCTAGGCAAGGTGGGTTTTTTGGGGGCGGCACCCGCGAAGCTTTCCAGCTCCTTCACCCCTGCCAAGGGGATTGAACGCAGGTCAGCCCGTGTGTTTGCAGCAGGCCGTGAGCACGAGGCACGCGAGTTGTGTGCTGGGATGAACGAGGCGTCCATCCCAACAGCGCCCAGTTGCTCAGTTTGGAGAGCTGGGTGCTTACCTGGGGAGACCGAGAGCCGTGCGCTGGATGCTGCTGAGCCAAACTCATTCTCAGCCACACATTTAAATATCCCGGAGTCTTCTGGAAAAGCTTCGGTGATAACCAGTGTGCAGACTTCCTCTGGAACAACAATGGAGATGGGCTGTAAGGACCAAATGTTCCCCCAGGGGACCTGGTCCTTGCAGATGGGGCTGTTAGTCATGTGGCTTGGTGGCAAGAAGGGGTGTGAAGAGCATAGGAAGTGAAGGGATTTGGAGGGAGCAAAGATGAAGGAAGGATCTTTCTTCCTGTGAGTTTAAGGACAACATCCCAGAAGAGCCCACAGATTAGTGTGATGATTTCCAGGGTCTCGTAACACATAGGCTGCCCTCTGGCTGAAAAGGGACCCTGCTAAGTAAACCAGGGCCTTTCAGGAGTGTGTGTCAAAACCAAGTATCTGAAAGCTGTTAGTGGGATGCTGGACATGGCATCTTCTGTGTCCCTTTCAGCAGTGCCATTTTATCTTGGGTTAGGTGAGGGTGAAAACTAAGCTTGGGGTAAACTGAGGCGATGTCTAGCAAAAGAGGTGTGATGTACTTACCGGGGAGTGCTGATGAGCAAGCCTCTGGTCAAAGTAAGAGAGAAAATAATTAAATGCTTATAAATGCCAAAATGGAAGAAAAACCTTCAGCCGCCACTCACTCGCCCACCTCATCTGGTTACAAAAAGGCCCATTTCCATGTCCACCAGAAGAAGCCTTCAAGTCCATCTGAACTTCTGCTGAGGGAAGGTCAGATTTGACCGAAGCCTCATGGCACAAACCCCTCTCTCCACCAAGGCCATATAGAAGATGCTTAAATTGAGCAGTAATTACAGCACGTTGTGAGAGTGGCTTCATGGCTCAGCCCCAGCAACTACGACCCTTGCAGCCCCTTCCCACAGAGTCTGTTCTGCCCACGTGTCCTTAGAGAAGGAAGGAATGGGATCTACACAGCAGTGAGCAAGGGCCGATTATTTGATTTCTAAACCAAACTCCATCTCTAGGATTGTGTATTGCCCTCTAATTCTTATAGTAGTCCTTGTTGCTATCCCAATAAAATTAATGTGCACTAGAGAGGCAGAGCGATACCTACTTTTCCGCAGTATTCGGAAATCTGCAGAATCTATTATTGGGTCATATTCTCTGTACCAGTGAACCTGTAAGGTTGGTGTGGCGCGAATGCGACATTCAAATACCACTAATTGACCCTTCGTAGCTCTGATGTTTTGTAGACCCTGGAGGAGGAGAAAATGATGTGAAATGGCTGACATGGTAATTGCTTGAATGGGGACACACTTAGGCAATCAAGCACTCTTTAGTGAATAAGATGATGTTATGACTCTGTTTTACTTAAAATAATTGATTTGCTCCTAGATATATTTGAAGTGGGTTGAGTGCAAATGTCTTTTTCCACCGATAGGCCAATGCTTGTTTAAAAGCTTTAGCTTGCTTGTGTATTCAAATCAAAATGAGAATGCAGGAAAAACATCTAATTCTAGTGGATGGCATAAACTAAAGGAGACTAGTATGGGAGGTTCCACTTTAACCTTCTTTGTACCAAATTAATTAGATGATTTCACGTGAGCAGTTCTGATTGTCAGGATCATTTACCAATTAAGATACTAATTTGATAGTGTTCCTAATGAAGTGTCTTGGGCTTTTGAGATGTAAATGAGCCACCCCCAAGGGGTTTTCTAAAGGAAAAATAAAGCTCAGCCTAATGCCAGGATTGAAGTCACAGAAGAAGTCATGTTTTTCAGACAACTTTTGTTCTTTACCTTTGTGAACACAGGTGTGGTTCCATAGGTAGACCCTGTCTGGCTCGTAGAGGGACTCTGCATCTACATAGCAAAGAAAAGTGATTTTATAGCTTGTATTTCTCACATGCAGAAACCCAGTGGTGCCGCTGACACTTTACTTTGAAACAGGGGAAGATGACAGAATGTTTTCTCTGGTTTCCATGCACCAGCCTACCATAAACCCTGGGGAGAGTCTCCTTTCAAGTGCTCCAAGAGAAAATGTCTTACTGGACTGTGAGCAACAAGTCGGTGCAAAGAAGAGCTGATAACCTGTAAGTGTTGCTGGTCATACAGGGCATAAAAGCCAATTCACATCTTGTAGTCTCTCTGTAGAGCTTAATGTTGTCTTCCTGTAGCTGTGGTCTTCTACAGAGGTTTCTGCCTGGTTTACTTGGAACCAGGTCTAGCTCTTCTTGTCTTGTGTTGCATGTGTATCTACAGTGAGGCTGAATGTAAAGAAGGGAAAAGGAACTTTGGTCTGTCCTGATCCTGCTTGAAGCTTATTTGATGTAGAGATTGGAGTAAGGTCTCTGCTTAATCAAGAATGTCAGTTTTAAGGCTATCATATCTTTGCAGAACAAAATAGTCCTTTCTGCAGGGTGGAGTGTTGATGTATGCTCTCGCCCATCTCATTTAGCTTTCAGACATTGTTTTGTGTAAAAATGTGCAATTGAAGTGCCTAGGTTTGTTTTGCTGTAGTCATGGTCTTTTCTATAATCTGTCTTTCCAAAATAGCCCAAGTTATCAGCTCTTTCCCTCCCTACATGAGGTAAAATGGAAGTCTGTTCTTAGATAGTTTGAGTTTCCTGACTCTTGACCAAATAACTGTTCAAAACCAATTATGGGGCCAAAGTGAATCTTTAGAGGAGGCTGGAAAATGGCTAAGTTGTGTGGCAGCTACTCAATTATTTCTAGCCCTATTCCCCTGTTCCCTCAATTCTCTTAGAAACTTAGGCTGGAAAATGTCCCAAGCCAGAAGGCCCTTTTCCAGGAGGGAGAGTCCAAATTGATATCTGTGATGACTCTTGCCTCTTGGTGACTTGCTGAAGATGTGCTCAAGCTGATTCTTACAAAAGATTTCTAAAATACTAAAAATAACAATTTAAAAAATGTGTAACCTACTCTTTGAGGGTCAATAGATAACGGCTGAATTAAAGTGGTGTAACTCTGGTGGGCTGAGCGGCTGCTAGGGACTTCATTGGCTGAGGAACCAATGGTCAGCAGAACACTGGTGGCTTTCCGCTTTTTCCTGGTTTGGGGGAAAAATAGACATGGCAGGATGGAGACAGAGACTTCAGCAGGTTGAATGCACTTGACCCAAGAGCCTCCGCACTTACTGTGACATTCCTCTGTCCTGCCAGGATGTGGAGACTTGCAAGGAGACCGAGCCTTCAGATTCCCTCTATGAACCTGGAGAGACAAACATAAACCAGTGTGTTTAGAGCTACCTCCTTTTCCTTACCGTGCAGTGAAGGTTGTTTTGTGAATATGCTGACTGGGGAAGGAACAGTTATGTGCAAAAGTGGATAGTAGCATCCCTGGTAATTGCAAGTAGGCTAAAGTCACCTCCACAGCATGGGGACATCTAACCAAAACCACTGATGTGCACTGTAAAAGAGAGGTCACCTGTGAAAACTGGCTGCCTGGTTGAGTTAAGGTTTTTCTGCATTTTAGTGGAAGTGTGTAATGAATATCCTTGCTGCATTAGATGAAGTGAAAACAATACCTTGTAAAACTAATACCAGGTCCTTCCCTTGAAAGGAATGGAGCATATCAGATTAACATTAATAAGTAGCTATGCTATCTCATTACATCACAGCGATAAAAGGTTTGCTGATTTCGTCTGTGTTTCCCTTGACAGACTAGGATTTTGGTACCTCTAATAGGTCAGTAGGCTACAAAAGCACCCAACTTGTCCTACCAGATCAGCGTAAGCCTCTGAGCTCTTCAGAGGCTTTACGTAGGCATTTGGTTCAATTTTGTTTAAGGTCTGTTCTCTCCCTTCTCCTGCTCTCTGTCACTAAGAGTCATAACTGATTACAAGAAAGGATATTTTGTGTTCTTGCTGGTTTTGACTGGTACAACTCTGACCACTGCGGGAAGCCACGTGGGACAAGGGGGCTGCTTGGAGGCATTCAGACGTGTCTGACGAGAGCTTGTCACTATGTGTCTCGTCCAAGCCTGCAATACGTAAGGTTAACGTATTGGCCTGGGTCCAGCGAAGCAATTAGACACGTACTTTGACCACTTGCAACCTTCCTATTTCAATCTGTTGCTCTTGAATTATAAGCATCTCTCAAGCAGTTCAAGGATGGCTTCTAGCCAAGGTTGTATCACATGGCTATCAATAAGGCTGGGCTGTGATGCAAGGACTGCTGGATAATCCAAGTTCTTGGATGTGGGAGGAGAGACCAGGAAGACAATGTTAGTGAGTTGCCCTGGGTTCTCACTGCCGAAGGGGGATCTTCCCAGCTGAACTGAGAGGAGACTCAATCACTGGGAAGTCTGTCTCTGCACAGCTGCTCTTCTGTGGTCCTTTCACTTTGGAGTTTGCCCAATGCTTGTCAAGGGTAGACTTGGATAAAGCAGAGTTCATGGGAATAGATAAAATGCTACAAATTTAGTCACCTAGACAGTCACTGCTTTTAGTCAGAAGCTGCCTAGTTTAGATTTAGACCTAATGGCACTGTTGGTGAGGAAGCTTTGAAGCCAGGAGAGCAAGATGTGCTCAGTGTGGTGGCAGCAGAGACGTCTCCTCTATGAGCCTGTATGTGATGCTCCCTACCAGGTTGAACTGTGGCTATCCAACCTAGTAAAAAAGGGAGTTTCAGCTTGCAAGATAACACTAAAAGGTCATCCAAAGACAACTAATTTCTGTCTGGCATATCATCTTTTCTTTACACTATGAATGATTGCTGCCTTCTTGCTCTAATCTTCCGTGTTCAACCTCCTTAGATGCTCTTCAAGAGGCAGAGAGGCTGCTTGGGGCGAGCCCTAGCGCGATGTGCCACTCAGTCCATGTCTACCTTGCCAAGCACAAAGACCTTCTAGAGCAGGTTAGCAGAAACGCTGGCACTGTTGTGGCTTACGCCCTTGAAAGAATATAGAGCCGAGCTTTTACCTTGGTGAGTCACTCCAGCAGTCTTAGTGTCTCGTGTAAATGTCAGCCTTTACTTAGTGTAACTCTAGATCTTTGTGAAGAGGACGGATTTAGCCTCAGCCAAATGAAGAGTCTAGGGACCTTTGCAACCCAACACCAGAATGATTACAATGTACATACAGATCATGCTGTTGACACAAACCATAATGATGACATTCTAGCATTACCTGAATAGTTGACATGGCTGCAGAATTATCCTATATGGAACACTAAGACAAATTTAACCCAGGGTTAGGAAAATACTAAAGCTTCATGGAACTCCTCGCCAGGTGTTTAGAACACGGAAAACCCATTAAATCTGTTTTGGGAATAAAATGAGCATCTGGTGGATCTGAAATAAACTGCATTATAAAAAGTGTGTTTGTGGGGTAGAAGTGCATCTCTAAATCTACATTTAGAGATAAGAAGGTATAGACTGCATGATCATATTAATAGGCTGGCCTGTCTTTTATTTACAAAACAGACTCAAATAGATCCACAGAATAGGAACCTTCAATTAATTCACAAGTGTTGTGTTCTGCAAGCCAGCTGCATGTGCATGATGCAGTTGCTCGTTTTTGTGTGTAAGCTTTGGGAGTGTAGCCTTGATGCCTGGAAATCTCATGGCACTGCCTTGTGCAATATCAGTGCCGGCTTGTAAAAAGAACCGCAAGGAATGAGGCTTTCCCAAGACAGTGGGACAGAGAGACCTGTCTGGAGCCCAATTTCTATTGCCCCGTGAGGCTAGCTGGGAAAAATATCACCCCTTCAGTAGGAACCTTCTAGTTGCAAGTTACTTAGATGAATTAGTGATTTCAAAATCACTGATTTTGTCATTTGAAAGTGATTTGAAAATCACTACAGCGGAGTGTGATAACTAAGGCTTCTGTAGGAAATAAGACAATAGTGATTTTTATCTATTTCCATTTCTGGCCCCAAGAATCCTGAGAGCTCTGGTTAGATTATAGGTAAATGTGTAAGAGTTTCAAAATGTGGAAGGTATTTTTAAAATGCCTGCTCCTGGGGCGGGGAGAAGGGTGGATTTGCATGACCTGAAATTGGAGATACTCTGAAAACAAGCAAATAGCAGAAGAGATTATTGTAGTAATGAAGGTATTTACAGAAACTGCAAAATCAGAATTGGATTTGAAGCTTGCTGAGTCTTTCTAAACTGTGGAAACGCAGGTGAATTTGGAGCCAGTTTTTAAGATGACTTGTTGTAGTGTATTTTTCAGAACACGTATTGCTTCAGTGCAGTATTTCAAAGGCTCCTTTTCTGTGCATTAGGTTTTCGGTGCCTCTCTTTCAGCATATAGGATATGAGATTTGCATCTGGAAAACCTGTACGTGGGCCTCGTGCTGGCGTTCCTGTCCAGGCGCTCCGGGAGCGACACCGGCTGCTGCCTCTGAAGGACAGGCCAAGACTTTCAGGCCTGCAAATACCAGCGCTCACAACGTGCACGTGCTGAAAGTCTCTGCTCGTCTCCAGATGAGTGTGTCCCTTGTAGGGAACAGAACATCGCAAGGAGAAAACACCAGTGGCCTGAATGCAGCGGTGTTGGGGCTATGGTAGCCTTAAACTAGGGGAAAGCACAGCAAGAAGCACAGCTGAATTTTGCAGTTAGGCTGTGTCCTTAGTCGTGAGTGTTTGCGAGCATGGCAGAGGGGTGCTGGTGGCCATGGGCCAGGGTGCAGGGTGGCACCATGTGGCTCGGGGGCCGCCTAGCGGGACACGCTCCGCGTGGTCCCCAGCCCTGCGCGGCGGATCCAGCGGCTGGGAGCAGATTAATTTTATCCCTCGTGTTAAATACCCGCTTGTGCGTACAGCTGTTTGTCCGGGCTGGAAAATCCTGCCTTTTCCTTCCCTGCATTTGGGTAACAGCTGAACTGCCAACAGATATTAGACACTTGAGTCAAACTGGGGTTGCTAGAGCCAAGTGACTAAATCCCCTTTTAAGCACCGAAATTAAAAGATGCCTAGAGCTTATTTTGAGAGATGCTAAGCTTCCACTTGAAAACATGAAACACCATACTTGTGAAAATAAAGCCTGGGAGGCTCCTCAGCAGAGCAGCTTCTTGCCTGAAACCGCATTTTCAGCTCTCGTCTCCATCCAGGCTGCCGTGCTGGCCCCAAGCACAGTAGCTCCCATGGGCTAATGCTCCCATGCAAACACTTGCCATAGCTGCAGAAGTGGTGGCTGGGCTGCATGCAGCTGTGCCATGTGAATCGGCACATGTTAAAGAGAAATTTTGGTCACTTGCTGCTTTTTTGCTCCATAAAAGACCCTGCCCCACTTCTTTGTATGCTGGAGAGTTATGGTAATGCGCAAGGATTTGGTGCTGGGACATCAGGATGTGTGAAAATTAAAGGTCTTTGGGAGCATAAGTGTGTGCAGACCCTAGTATTCATGGCTGTAACTTGCAGAGTCCAAAGCAGGTGTGAGGGAAGGCATTAATATTTGCTGGAGTCCCTGGGTGACCTGAAGCATCGGTGCTATTCTCCTCTGCTATCCTCACCGTGGTGCAACTTGGCATTCACATTAGCCAGGTGTCTATCGGGACTGGATTTGGAGGCGGTTGGGAGTCCTTTATATGGACTCTAGTAAAAGTGTTTGGTGCTTTGAAAAGAAAGATGTTTCTACAACTTGGGTAAAGACATTTTTGCAGTTAAGGTGCTGTACAGTAGTAAAATTAGACAATTGTTTCCTTAAAGGGTAAACTGCTTCCCTTTGGCATTGTACTTCTCAGATACCTGCAGGTTTTTCTTCTTTGGGATTATAAATATTCCCCAGACAGGCGTTCCTGGCAGGGCTGAACGAGTTTAGATATTGCAGAGGGAGAGCTTAGTCTCCGTTTTTCTCGCAGGTCACTTTTGGAACTAGGTGGTGTGTGGCAGATCTGCAACGTGCTACCCAGGACAGTTGTGTACATCCATCCCTCCCAAGGGATGCTGAGGAACCTCTGCTTGACAGGTCAGGTGTTCATAAAAACTTGGCATACTGTCACTGCTGTCTGCTATGTTTTCTTCTGAATTCAGAGAAAAGCTTTGTCGGATGCAATACCCTTAAAAGGGGAAGAGGCTCTTTCAAACCATCTCCAGTTCAACTACTTCTTAATTCCCTTCTAAGAATGAAAATTTTAGACCTGGGAACTATTTTTCTTCTTATTCTTTGTCCAAACATGATGAGAGGTAGTCCTTCTGCTTTTTAAAATATTTTTCTCTTCCTTTTTGTTAACAAAGCTCATGGATTTGTGAGGGGGTGGGATGCCCCTAAAGATAAGGGGGTGACTATTCCGCACGGGAGCTGTGCACATCCTTCGGGCTGGCTTGTCTGGCCAATGCCAACACTGCATTGACTTCCTTGCAATGACTCTGCCCATGATGTTGTAGCTGTAAATGCCAGTGCTCATTAATCTCCATAACCACCAACTTCAGGCTGGCTCTGTCTCGGCTGTGAAGTTAAGAATAGTCTCTGATGCCTCACGTAGCTGGGGGAGACACTGCCAGGCCCAGTTTCTCATCTGCTCTTTTTTCCTGCAAGAACTCTGCTCTGCTTAGAGCTGATGCACGGGGCAGTGCTTAGCTGTGCTGGCTTGGTACAAATCTATGGGAGAATTACCTGTGTGTTGCCCTTCTGGTAGCTGGACAGTGTCAAGAGCCAGAGACTCTGCTCTGCTGTGAGGAAGGCTGAAAAAACTTCCATCCATCCCTCTTGGGGCTGAATCCAAGGGTGCTTCCCTATTTTTTTCATACAGGCACCTGCTGTGAATGATGCAGTGACTTACCCTAACTGAGAAGACAACCCATAGCTTTTAATTTTTAAAGCAGCAAATAGCACAGTACACTGTTCAGTGACCAAGTTAACCGGTCCGGTCTGGAACAGGTTGAAGATTTTCCTGGGAGTCCTAAGGTAACGAGGCCAAGGAAGGGAGAAGCCTTGCCAAGTTTCTAGAAGTCTTGTTATTTCCAAGGAACTGGATATACCATTGCAGCAGACGTGGGAGACCTGAGCTGCATGTTCACTGCGGTAATTGTGCATGGCTCATGCTGTTCAACATTCAAATGATGACTTGCTGTTTCAAATATCCATAGCTGTCCTATGTTACATTTGTGCTTGCTGCAGAATACGGCATGTTCTCATCTCCCATGCCCCAAAGCAGGCGTGTTGTGTGTCCCTCGGAGCACACGTAGAGGTCTGGGCTGACACTGGTGTGCAGGCTGCTCTCTTTAAAACTTGTGGAGTTGGAGGTGAACCAAGACTCCCTAGTCCAGCCCACCCCCTTGTGCCACCACAGTGGAGAATGCAGAGGTGGGCAGCTAAAGCAGAGATGAATGACAGCATTTCATAACCTTGCACTTCATCTCTAGCACCATGAGAAGAGCTTCTGGCACTGCTGCAGCCTGCACCCAGGCAGGGACCAGTGATGAACACTTTCACAGTCAGCACTGGGTGCCAGGGCCTGACTTGGTGACCTCTCTTGGTGAATCACCTCTCATCTATGACCACAGTGAACGCTGGTCCACAAATCTCATTCAGGTTGCACTCCAGTAGTATTCATTCATAGTGGACACATAATGTAGAGGTGCTGCTAGCAGCTTGGCTGCTGCTGCTCCGGGGACTGCAGACCCTCCAAAACTGAGCGGTCAGCACCAGCCCTTCCACCAGCAGGGCAAAGTGCCTGGGCCAGACCTACGCTTGTAAGTTAAGCAAGAAACACAGGTTCCCCTCGAGCGTTTGCATTGAGGAGGGTGTTATTTAAAGCTCCAGTTTCAGGTTTCACTGCCCCGCCTGGAGAGTTGTTTGTAGCTTGGCGGGGAGCGTCTGTCTGGGCTGCATGGGAGCCGTTCCCCAGCCGTGGGGCGCCCGCTCTGTCCCGCTGGAGGGTGGCTCTGGGTGGAGGAGCATTCCTGAAGGTACAACACTGTGGAGCTGTGGAGCTCAGCGCGGCACCCGCGTGCTGGACATCACAGCGGTGCTGGACGTCACAGCTCCCATGAAACCACCATCCTCCACAGCGCTGAGCCTATCGCCGTGGTGGGCAGGCTGGTTTGGGACCTGGGAGAAGAGTAGCTGAAGGAAGGGGTATTTGGCCACCTCCTGCCCTCAGTGGGGTTGGGTTCTTGCCTCTGCCAGAGCTTGGACAGCAGAGTAATCTTGGGTGACTCCCTAAAAAGTTTGCCCTGAGGGGCAGCAGGGTGGGGAAGGAGCAGATGCAGCTGATGCCAATGTGAGGTGGAGATTTTTCCATAATTTTGACCTGGTGTGACTCTTGCAAAGACTAGAGATTAACTGCACTAGGATCTGATGATTGCTTTCAAACCTATGTCAATGCCATGCCCTGTCTCTGATCTCCTCACCAGAGAAGATGGGGCAGCTGTTGGCCTCTGAAAAACCCCTAGGCTGTAGAAGAGCTTGGGCTCTTCCAACAGAGCTTGTGGTAGGTGCCCAAAACTCTAGTGACCCAGAGAGCGTCATATAATCAAGTTTAGGAGAACTGCCACACTACTGTTGTCACCCCAGAGCTCAACACAGGGACCTGTTGAATTGTAAAACATAACAAAAGTCCTGCCAGTCTTGGAGCTTTTGCACAGTGCAGGTCATGTGCAAAGTACAAATAATCACTGAAGGCCGTGTAGTTGCAGGGCATCTTTATAGATTAAGGCATAGACTATGGAGCAGGGGTTCACACAGTTGTTTCAGTTGTTTTGAACAGCCAGAAGAAAGTTCATAAGTAGTTAATTGAACAAAAACTAAGCTGTTTCACAGAATACTGCGAGCAAAGGATGTCACATAGAATGAAGTAACTTGCAGTAATGTTTCTAGGATGAAAAATAAGCGCCTGACCTAACAGTTATTTTTGTTCTAGGAAGTAGCAAGGCTGGACTGACTGCTTAAGCTCTCTGACAGCTCTTATGATAGAGATGTGTCATGGTCTGCTCTTGGGAGGGGAGAAAAAGTTAGTTTAAATGAATAGAGGTGGCATGTGGGCTTGTAGAGAGTAATGTGTTGGTTTATGGCAAGAAATAAATTTGTTATTTATTGCTGGGAAGCCCATGTGATGGCTGGAAGTGGGACGGACGTACTGCAGAAGCCACTCTGGGAAATATGATCGGTCTAATTTAAACTACTTGCACAGCATTTGATATGGAAGCAGCTGGTGTCATACAAATCCGTTGGCCTGTCAAGCAACCCAAGTGCCCTGCTAAAGCAAATATGCGCTTTTTCTACCCAAAGACAATCTAGAAAGCCAGGCCTGGTTTTAGTTGGCACCGAATGTAGCTCTGCAGTGACAGGTAGAGCATGTGCAGTGAGCGATTTGTTAGATTTTAATGCCGTTTCATCAGAAAAGCGAGTCATGGTTTCTTTTTTTAAACGGTGTTGCATTTCATGCTAGTACATACCTGTTCCTGTTTACAAATGGTGAAAAGTTCCTTCTGGACATATTCTCTGTTCCTTTCTTGTGTAAAGCTTTTTCTACAGTGGAAAAAAGGAAATCTGGACCTTGGATTGCCCTGGTTGAGGAAGTTTCCTTCGTGAGTGCTGGGTGCAGATCATCTGGGAAGGTCTGTGTAATGACAGCCACCCATGGTCTGAGCCTAAGCTACTGGTGGGCTCTTGATCTACTAGGCGTCACGCTGATTGCTTAAGAATATATCGAGGAAGTGATCTCAGTGTGTGCTCAGATTGCCGTCTTTTTGGCAGCTGGCACACGAAATTCCTAGGTAGAAAGCCCTAAAAATACAGCAGGGCTTGGATTTTCTGTTTGCTACAGGCTGATAGAGATGGTGTGTCTACTAAACTCCTACTTGTGTGTCCGTAAGCCCTGGAAAACCTCAGGAAAATAAAACAGAAAAGGACTAATCTCGTGTGTTTTGAGTCAGGGAAGACCCTAGTTGTGTGGAAACGCTTCAGGTACCACCGTGCCCAGCGCTGAACACAGCGGTGAGCAGCGTTGTGACCTCCAGCTACCGCTGCAACTGGAGCCTGGCAGCAGCCCCTGGCACTGGGTGAGGAAGGGCTGGCCCTAGACTGCCATCACCTTCGGAAATGGGGAACTGACACCACGGGGGAATGCGTGCGGTGCCAGGGAAAGCCCAGGCTTTGCCGCTGCCCACCGGGCTTGCCTCTGCTTTGGAGAGAAGGTCAGCGAATGCATTTAAAACATTGTTGATTAAATGAGCAGCAGCAGTAGAGACTCGCTGCAGTTCTTGTTAAGAGTATTTTTGGAAAACAGACCATTTTTTTTTCCTCCTGCAGTGAAGCTGCACCACTGATTTCTGGCTATCTTTTGAAACATAAGCTAGGGATTAGTCTAAAAGACAACATAAGTGTTATGGAAAAAGCTCTTAGGCCTCCAAAATATACTAATTAATGCAGCTGAAAAGCAATATGTTAAAAGAGTGAAATCATCCAAGTGCCAAAGAACAAAGTACCTTCCAAAGGGCAGGTCCTGCCCTCAGATGGATATTACCCCTTTTCCCCCAAAAAACACTTAATTCTCAATATCTGTCACTCGGAGCTGGGAGGCCCTGCACTGCCGTGCACACGTGTCTGGTTTCCCTGCAGGCCGGGCTGGCAGGTGACACCCAAGGTGTGTACAGCACATCCCAGCTCCTGGCGGTGGCTGCTGCACTGGGGTGGTGATGGGGAGCTGCTGCACAGCTGAGCCTGTGTCCCAGCAGCTAAAGTCTAAGGAAGGTGCTTTTTAGGCCATTTGCCCCTTTTCTCAGCTTGAGACACCCAAGTGAGTATTGGTGGAGTGGCTGTTTGCAAAGTACCTGGCCCTGGAGTCGTTAGGGTGAGAAGCTCCTCCTGGCTTCCCTCCTTGCACGGTGCCGTGCAGCTGGGATGCCTCTGCGTCTGCTCTTGCTGTGGAAACCACAGCGTTGCCTGGGGCCTCCGTGGTCCTGCACAGCAAGGGTCCGAGATGCTCCTGCAGGCAGCAGGAGCAAGAATGCTGTGATGCTGGAGGCCCTGGCAAGCCAGGACCCTCAGATGCTTAATGAGCCTGGAGGTGAAAGCAGAGCTCCGCGTGCCAGAATGGAGAGCATTGCTCTCTGAAATCAAAAATCAAATCCCTCACACTCCTGCCCACTCCCCCAAAAGCCATCGGGTAACATGAGATTGTGATCAGTACGTCAGAAATTAAAATGTTGCTCACCTCTCTGAGCCATCAAATGGATTTCTGGGCTCTCGCTGCCAGCAGCTTGAGCCAGCGCTGAGTCTGGAAGTGGAAAGATTCCTCTAGACGCAGCAACTCCTTTCTGAGGACTGAAGGCTGTCTCGGGTGGTGGGTTAGATTCCTCACGTTGTGAGTGATGGCATGGCGGGAATGTCAGCTGTATGGGAATAAACTGCAGCAATTTATTCTCTCCAGGCTGTTGGGAAGTCAACAGAGCAGCACCATTAGCTAGAAGAGAACGGGTCCACTGTTGAGTTACAGCTGTGGCCAGATCGTAGTTAATTTATTGTGTTAATGCTTCTGAGTGCTGAGAAGATGCCAGCTCAGGTTAATTGTGACTCTGTATTGAAAGAGGGCCAAGAGAAAGAAGCAAGACAACCTCATTAGTACCAGGACTCTTTTATACAAATCTGGAATGTGAGGAATTTCCTATTTAACTGAGATATAAAGAAAATCTGAGCTACTTGCCCTCCCCAAGTGCTGAGGAATGCAGGGGATGGCTTCGATTTGGTGGAGACAGCAGTATGTCTTGCTGACTCCAGCAGTCTCATACAAGTCTCCTCAAGGCTCCTATATTTGAAGAGCTACGTAAAGCTACTGAGACCTCAGGTAATGTTCTGATGGCAGAAGCACAATGCTTTCATGAGCTTATATTTTTAAGTGAGCTGTGTTATTCAATGAAGTACTCTGTGGTGAGGAGCAGGAGCATGGACATTATTGAGGCACAGGCTTGTGTGGCCATGCCCAGTGTTACTGCAACAAATGTGATTGTTACTGTGCTCCAAAACCTGAGGTCATATCTCATTTCAGGGACTGCTTTGTGACCTTCCTGGTCCATGTTCTTTTCTCCACGCTCATGAGCTGTCAAGCAGAAGACATTCTGTGCCTCCTGGATGATGTGGAAGCAGCACAACTTAGCTGTTCTTGGGGTTTATGGGCACTTTATGTTTTGGGTGCCTGCTCGCCAGCATTTGTCATCACTGATTTTGGTTTGGGTCAGTGCTTCTTCCTTTGGGATGCCTTTAGCTGAGTTGTGCCTTGCTGTTCTCTGTTGGACTTGAAGACCTCGAAGGAATGTGCCTTGATCCCCGAGAGTGCTGCTCTATCCTGCTGTGGACAAGTAACTGTAATACAAATCAGTGGGATTTACTTGGGTCCTCTAGCTAGATAATCTAACTCCAGGAATTTAAGCTATTATTCACTCCTTGGTGGTTAATTGTCAGATGAACTTTTGACACTAGCTTGAATGCAGAGATGGTGAGAAGAGACTGGCTATTCCAGCCATCTTAAACCCTTCTCAAAATGGACAAACAGCTGGCGTACAAATGCTGGGGCCCGTCTTCCTGAAGTGCTTTGTCAGGGTCTTTTGAAGTGTCATTTCAACTTACAGCAGATCACTTTGAGACAGATGAGTAGTGATTTTTTTTCCCCAAAAAAGAATTGTCTAAACTGAGAGGAATTTAATTAACAAATGGTCTTGGTGTGACAATGAATGGAATCTGCCCTATGAAGAAACCAGGTATCTTCAATGGCAAGTTGGTGCCTAGGCTGGTTCGATGATGAAGAGTTGAGGTAATGCTTATGGTCAATAGATGGGTTCAGGAGTTGGGCAGAAGTTTCTTGCTTTCGCAGGGAAACTCAGACCTTTGTTGGGAGTCTGATGACCCTGCTGAAACCCAGACTACAAAGCACAGTTGACCCCTCAGAGTAGCTTAGATAAAACCGGTGTCCTCGTCGCTGGAGTATGGATCCTGAGGGAAAGATGAGCTCCTGGAAGGTCCCCCAGGTCTTTCCCAAAGAGCAATTTACCTTTGGTAGGCAGGGCAGGTTGGGGAGAGCTGCTGAAGAGCGAGGAGGAAACCAAACAGGCCTGCAAAGGTAGACTAGTATGTTGCTGGTACATGTTTAAAGGCAGTTGTACCTGTGTCTGGAGTCTTCACCTGAGAGATTCTCAGCTAAGTATCAGTAGTATGTTTATAAGACAAATCATTTGCCAAAAGAGGAAGAGGAGAGGCCTGGGGAGGGTTAAGTGGCACAGAGGCATCATGACCACAAGGAGCCAGCCTGTTGCGGGGCCGTGGGGTGGAGTGGCAGCGACGGAGTGTGGTGGAAGGCTCCCCAGCCCCCTTCCTATCGCTTCTCCATGGGTGTCTCAAAGTGGGTGGTAAACACCAACACGCTCAGCCAAGTTTGGCTGATTAAACTTAGTCAAACCAGTCTGAAACTGGACTCACCAGTTGACTGAGCCAAGTCTGGCTGATTAAAGAGTGAAACCAGCATGAAGCTGGCAATTGCGAGGCCACCTCCCATCTTTGATAGCACACTGGTCCAAATCCTATCTTGGATTGAAAGAGTAGAGCTCCCCTGATTTCAGCATAGCGATGCACATCTCCATGAAGGCCGTGTTTGGTCAACAGGACACATCTCATCCTTCTTTTGCTGCTTCTACTTCAGAAGATCAGCAGATCACTTCTCACTGAGCCAAGCAGGTCAGTAGTTTTAGCCTAGATTTTTATCAGTTTTGCTGGTGTAAATCTAGGTTATCGTTGATGATATCACTATTAGGCAAATACTCCTGGCACAAGTTGGTGGACTTAAGGGGATTGAGCAAGTGTGCTGGAAAAAGATTGCAAATGAGCATGAGTAATTTAGAAGTGTGTTATTATATAATAACTATGGCATTGCTGGTGGGTGTTTTCAGTTATTTTTCAGTATTAATTTCTGAAAGTAATTTATCAGAGGTGCTTGTTTGCTCTCTGCATGCAAATCTGGGGAACAGCATTTTAATGGGGAGTCTGATGAGCCTCAAATTACAGTCCGTGCATCGTGCTTCAGCGGAATATTGTATGATGGCCTAGAGGCATCTGCTTATTGGATGTTCTTACAGTTATGTTTTCCGGCAGCACTCCCTTGGCTTTAAGTTCAGGCATTTTGACATATCTGATATATTTTCCAGTGTAACTGAAACCTGTGCCAATCTGAAATATCTAGGCTTATCTGTAGGTAATCTGAGGAGTGGTCAGTATTTGTTGGATGGTTTCCAGTGCTGGTAGGTCCCTTATGCTGATATCTATGAAGTTCGTGTACTGATGTGCCCTCAGCGTGGGTCCTACCAAGCCTCTGCAGGCTGAATTGCAATGCCAGCTCCACAAAATAGGTTAAAATCATATGAGTTTTCCCCTTGAATGTGGGTCTAGGTTTTATTAAGGTAGAGCAGAATGATTTCAGAGAAGGATGTTTTAACCTAACCTTTCCTTAGCAAGCTACTTGCCAGGGTGGAAAGGTCTGAGTCTATCACAATCTCTTGCTTCATCTCACATCACTACAGCAGTTTTTGTGATAGGCTTTTGCTCTAGTGCTTAGGAGAAAGGGTCAGTTTGTTGGAGAAGAGAAAACAGACTAAAAGCTGCGATCTTTTCTCTCAGCTCGCTTCAGCCAGCGATGGCCAGAAGAAATGCAGGAGGGGATTGCACGCGCTTTGCCTCGTAGCACCCAGGCTTTCTGTTTTTAGCTCTCGCAGAAGCTCTCCGAATGCTCCGCGTGCCGGCCGAGCAGCTGCAGCCTGCCCGGGCGCTGCGCAAGCCCTCTGATCCACAGGACGGCTGGTTTTAACACCCAGAAGTCAAAACGTTAAAAAAAAAAAAGATGGTTTCTGTGCTCTGCTGAAAATATTCTACCTGTTCTCTCCGTGTGACTTTGAGCCTGTTCTCTTCGAGACCTGGGCGAGAAGGAAGAGGCACCACGTCTGCTCTGAAACCTGCTTTGCTCCACCTGGGCGCCCCGAGAAGACAGAGGGGCAGGTAGCTGCGTTTCCAGACTCCATCTCCTGTTGCTGGCTGCTGTTCCCAAGGAAATGCTCCTCTCTCCTTGCCCTTGGGAAGGAACAGGCAGGTCCGAGTGCTCTCTGTTTTCATCCTGCCCTAGGGATGATGCTTCGAGGAGGGGAGTGGACCTGGTTCCCTGTGCTGGTGAGTGCTGCGTCAGCAAGGACTCACTCCTGCTGCTTCCCACCTCAATACATCTCTCCTACAGCCCCATTTATCCCTAAACTGCAACTAGAGACCCCAGGCATCGGAAGGATTGTAATTTATGCAGGATTTTAATTTGCTATTTCATTTTGTTGTGATCTGGTACTGACTTTGATCTGCCGACGCTGCCCTGCCAGTCCGCAGTGAACGGCAGATGGCAGCCGAACCCCGCGTCTTCAGACAGAACCGAAAAGAACTTCAGCAGAGCATCTTCTGACGTGGAACCGAACGCAGGAAACGCCGCCGAGCATCTAAGCCACACCACAGAGGATTACTGTTATACCTAAGGTCCCTCATACCTTCCTGCAGTGCACGAAATTGCACTTGCAGGTGCCCCGGCCAGCGCCGTCAGGGTACAGTGACTTGCTGTCCACTGCACTGCAACGTGAAGGCAGGTGCTGGACCTGCTAAAGGCCTGAAAAGAAGTAACCCGACTTTTTAGAATTCATTTTTTTTTATAAAATTAAAATGGACAGAATGTTATATATCTATATATTATATAAAATGGACAAAAATATAGACTGAGAGATTTTTTTATTTAACCAAGATATCTGTAGCTCGAATACATTCCTTGCCTAGCTGCCACTAGCAGGTAGTGATATGTATTTCTTGTCAATCATTTCTTTGATGGATTTCTGTCCTAATAGGATTAGCGGTAATATTCTCTTTTGCTGCACATATAACTATGCGTCCTACTAATAGTGTCATAGTACAGTGGGATCTTGATATTGAGAGTCTGATTTCTTTTGAAGATGAGGAAGAACCTCTCGTGATTTAAACCTGCATTGTATTTAGTCCCCAAGTCTCCAGATGGGGTAAATTAGTAGTAAAATGTAAGCATAAGAAATAAGTGTATCACTTTGTGTGTATTAATTTTTGAATGCCTAAGGGGAAAAATATGCAGTACTGCTTAGCAGTATTCAGCAGCACTGGTGAAAATGGTGCAAATTCATTGTTTCGGTGCAAATTTACTCTCGGTTTATATGTGAAGCAGGAGCACTGCAGGCCTTGGGCAGCATCTGGGCTCCTGGAGCTGATGGAAGCAAAGGACACGTGGTGGAGGATTTACAGCTTGGTGTGGGTAACTGCTCTCTCTGAATCCTTACCAGGGGGAGGGTTCCGGATACACTGCTGCTGCTTCTTATGTAAAACCCTGTTTCAACAGCTAATGAAAACTTAAATGGTGGTGGCATTGCCTTTAAAAGTATTGCCAGTGGGTGTGCAGCTGGGGGAGCCAAGATGGACCGAAAGCTCCTTGGATGTTCTGTCCAGATTGGCTCCATCACTTGGCTTTCCTTGGCCACTGCCAAGAGCATTGACTATCCCACTCCAAGAAGTCCTCATTTCTTCCTTAACAGACATTAGTGCTGGCACTAAGGGCAGACATTAATGCTGGTGCTCCAGGGCAGAGCACGGGAGGGATGGATCCCATGGGCTGCCTGCCTGGCCAGGGGCCAGGACTCGCTCTTTGGGTGCACTGGGAATGTGGTTTGGGATGTGAAATGCCCAAGCTCTGCTCTGAGCATTTGGGGGAAGGTGTGTGTTTGCAGCAGCAAGCAGGAAAGAGGTCTGAGCTCCTATGGGATTTGAGTAGCCCAGTCCATTAGAATTCCTGGAAAATATCAGCTCAGATTCATGCTGGCACACTTTGCAAGTCTTTTAAGTACTGAAAATCAATGCATTGCAAGACTCCCAGCATGTAATGCTGAACCCATTAGAAGACTAGTACTAATTTTGAAAATAATCTTTCTATTGCAAATATTACTTTAAATGTATTTTTAAAGTAATTTGAACTTGTGTATTGGGCAGAAGAGGAACAATTAAATCAAAGTAAAGATGTCATTATATTGCTTTAATTGTGATGGATTGAATCGTTTGCTGAAGGAAAATATCTACAAAGCATATCCAAGTGCAGCAGCAAAAATGAAAATTGATCTCAGCTGTTCCAGTCCCCATGATAAATGCATATTTATTTGTCTAATGCATTCCTTGCCATATCTTGATAACATTAGGAGGAGGCAGTGCATGAATTAAATCTACTGAGAACTTCTGTGGGATTATGTCTGAATACATTATAACCATGAGGAATGAACCTTTATTCTCAGGTCCATCGTGTGTTCATTTGTGCTTTTATGTTTTTAAAGCTGCCTCAGGGAGAGGAAGACCTTGCCTTTTTGAAGCATTGCACCAATGTCTGGTGTAATTCAGGGTTCAGAAAATTATCTGCTGAGCAGATGTTAGATGTGGCCTATCTGTCAAACAGGGCCCTGCCATCCACGTGGTTGGATGTGACCTGTGTGGGGTCTCTGCCATGGAAATGGGGCTGGATCATTAAACCTGGGAGTTGGACATGGAGTTGGGGTATGTGAGGGACTGTTAATGGCAGTGTCTGGTGGGTTAATGGTATTGAAACCATTACAGGGTCAATGTTTCCTCTGTAGGTTTAGGAGCCCCAAACCTTGAGTAGGAGCAAACCCATTTAGTCTCACGTCCCAGGGACCTGCTGTGGTCAGCAGTGTGACCAAACCTGGGCTTTGCAGATCTGGCATGAAGTGGAGAGGAGCTAGTGAGGGTCGCGATGATGTGTGGCCAGAATTTATGCTTCTGCTATCACCACCAGTTAATTATGACTTTAATTGCAGTTTCGGTAGCAATGTCCTGCCCAAACGCACTAATTGTAAATTGCAGCACTTTGTTAATTGTAAATCACGGCTGGGTTGGTGCGGCGCTGGGTGAGCGAGCGCCCTGCGGCGCTCCGTAATGAGCGCGGCGGGCGGAGGTGATGGGGCTGTAACGATCCGGTGACAAATGTGCCCTTAACTGAGACCTCCCTGCCCTCCCCAGGGGCCCCAGTGCTGCATCTCGTTTGCTGCAAGACGTCAGAGAAGTAGCTGTAGAGCTGCCATAGCCTCTTGCTGGTCCTCGCCGTAGCGAGGATGAAGTCCTATCTGATGGTGCATTACGGTGTTTTAGCAGGACGTTTCCAAGGAGAGGAGCCCGGGAGGTCCTGAGGCACTAAGCAGCTCCAGGAGCCCCTTGCCAAGAGAAGCCGTGAGCTTTTGAGGGCTGCATGGTCCCTGTTCGGGGGTGAGGGGCTGTGCAATGGTCCCTGCAGTGCCCGGGACTCGGGGCGGGCGCTTGGGAACAGCGCCCAAAGTTGGGTGGTACCAAGTAGCAGAAAAGCCATTCTCTTATGTTTAAACCTCTTATCTCGATGGAGGTTTAAACCAAATCTGGCTAGTGCTCTGCTGAACAGGTTTTCTCATCTTAATGATCATCTCTGTTCGATTTGGAGGTGCTGCATGCGAGTGCTGAGCTCCCGGGCTTGGATCCCGAGGGCACAGTCAGCCTCAAGGGCTCCCCATCTCCGGGGTGCAGCAGGAGCAGAGGGCAGCACCCAGATCTGCTGCCCGTCCCCTGCCCTTGCTTAGTGCCCGCTCCCTTTGGGTCCTTGGGCTCCCGAGAGTGACACTCTGTCCTGGCAGGATCCTGTGTGCAAAGGGGCAGGACAGACTTGCCCTTCTAATTAAAGCTGCTTATGCAGCCTCTGGAGCTATTGGGACGCTGGAAACAAAGCTGCCGAGTAAATTTTGAGCCATTAATAAAGCTATTGGTATTGGAGGCTAGTATTGACTGTTAACTGTCCCCCCTCTGACCCTGTCTTGGTTAATGAAAATAGCTGCTGGATGAGAACGCTGCGAGTCTGGGTTGTGAACGTGTGTTTTACCACTAATCACTTGAAAAACCAATCTCCAGAACTTCGCTTGCTAGGAGCAGCTGATTAGCAGCTTTCTGTGCTTTTTCCTTTTTAATAACACCCCGAGTTGAACAACAGAAGGTCTATAATTAAGGAGAGCTTTTTTCCTTCCCCTATGACATTCTGGCAAATGTTAACCAGCAGGTAGCTGCACGTAAGCAGGACAGAAATGCCTCGTGTCGCTCGTGCAACCCTGAGTGTCCCCTGTGGAGAAGAGACACGGGCACTTTGCTGCTCTGCAGCAGCCTGGGCAGATGCGGTGCCCGATTCCCACTGCGGTGACTTCAGTGGCACTGTCCATCTCGGCCCAAAGGATGCTTGACTCGGAGGGATGCTCCTCCTTGGCCAACTTGGAGACCTGGAAGGTGTCGACGTGGGAGCCACAGCAGCTCCCAGTGCGGGGGTTCCCCGTGCATCTTCCTCCGTGACCCTTGCTTAGATGACAAGAAAGTGACCCAAAATAGAGGGTCACATATCCCAAAGGATGTTCTGTGCATCAGCGTTTGGCCATGAAGACACTTGGCTTGAATGGGAAAACATAAATCTATAGGCTAGGAAGGTTGACATGTTAAAATATTAAGAGTTCCTGCTTTTCTCATGTGTTTTTCCTGTCATAATACAATTTGAGTGGCAAGAAAGAACTGCAAAGATTATGGGACTAACTGGAACCTGGTTGGTTTTTAATTTAACATTAGATTTAATAGGAAATCCAAGCTATGTATTCAATGGATAGCAAATATTGGGATTTGATGAATATTGCAAAGTATTTGTCCTTCTGCTGAACTTCTGTAAAAGGTGTTTCCTTTTCCCAGATTAGTGATGCTCTAACTGCTGTGGCTGTAAGTGAAAAGGGTGAACAAAGTTGGAGGGTTTTTTTTCCCCCATTTGCTTTCGGGTTTCTAAATGACCCTGCATCAGCCATCTGGCATGGAGAAAGTTTTTTAGCGTGAAAAATTAGATATAATCTCAGCATACTACTACCTTGATTTTCTCCAGTGCAAAAAAAAAAATAGTTTGTACCCATAAACTGCTATGGGGAAAATGCCATTAAAATAACCATTCCTCTTTTTATGTTAGTGTTTAAATAGTGTCCATTTGCAGAAAAATGAGCAATGTTCCTACCTGACGGGGCACGGGGAGGTGCTGGGTTGTGTGTCCTGCCTTGCCCAGCCCGTGTGTCAGGTGTGACCCGGTGCAACCTGCTGCCTTGGCCAAACAGCAGTGGCTAATGGTGACAAATTATGAGATGATAATTTTATGATGTGGGCAAACAGTTGTTAGGGGCTGGAGAAAATCCAACAAGCCCTGAACTTCTGATAGAGCTGGAACTTTAACCCTGGCCTCCGGAGATAAAAAGAAAGAATGTCAATACAATAGAAGGATGAGGTGAGGATGGAAATTTGATTACTTTTCTTTCCCTTTTGCAACACTCAGCAAAGAGAAAAATCTGTTTGGTTCATAAATCCAAGTTCTGCCCATTTGCACAGGGGCCCCAAGTGAAAACATATGTGGAAACTACTGATTTACTGGTTGAGTGGGGAGCCCAACACTGGAACTGGGCAGCGAGCACGTGTGGTTAATGCATGAAACTCAGCAGGCCCAGGTTGCTTTAGGCTTGTGCCTAAATGAAGGCATTTAAAGCATGGCTTTATATACAGCATTGGTAGGACAGTGGCTGAAGGCTTGCAGTGTGTTCATAGCGATGCAAGGATTGAGTGTGGTGAGTCTGCAGAGGAGGAGGTCTGGGCGGCGTGAGGAGGAGGTTGACACGGGCTTTGTGCATTGCAGGTGCTTTGAGGAGCATGTGGAAATGCTGGTCTTGGGGCTGCCCCACACTGGGGCATGTAGGCCTGGGCAGGGATCTACAGTTGAGGCTGTCCTGACCTTTCATTACAGTTGAAATGTCACTGCAGATGTCACTTCTCTGTTACATTGAAGAAATTCATGCTTTGGATGGAAAATGGAAAAATGGATGAAAAAATGTTTTTCAAGTGTTTCCTGGACAACTTGTGTGCTGCAAGAGCAGTGCTCTTGAATGCCTTGGCTGTGCAGCTTGGCTGTGCTTGTTTGGTAAGACAGATGTGCTCCAGAGGTTTGGTGTGTGGTGTCGCCCAGTTGGATTCACAGGGCACATGTGGTCAGCCGGGCACTTCCCCTGAGAGGGCTGTGCAATCGATGGATCCACCAGACCTGCCAAAGCTCCAAACCTACCCAGAGGGCATCTCCAGAAAGGGAAGGGATGAGTCTGGAGAACCTATAGGTTTTTGGTAGCCCAGCATTCAGGAATTATGTTGGTAAAATGCCCTGGCTTGCTTAATGATGCCGAAGTCTTGCCTTTGATTTCTATTGCTTCATAGCTGTTGTCATTTATTAATTAAAAATTATCTAGGTGAATGGAAACAACTTGTTTGACGTAAGCGCTGCAGCTGGTAAAAGCCTCGAAGTATTTTGGAAAAAATCAAAACCTTCATTTGCATCACCCCGATTGGTAAAGCTGAATGAGGTGTCATTAGATCCTGGTTCTAGGCAGTTCTGTCAGGTAGGTGGCTGCTCTTGCTAAATACTGTGAGAAACTCCATCTTTGCCCTTTCCCAGTCAGGGAGTGGTAGAGGGAAGGAGGGAGAGGGAAAACAAAATCTGGATGGATCAAGCTGGCTCCTGGAAGGTCTCCTGTCCTGGTGCAGCTAGTGTTGGGTGGTGAGTGATGAGGGAGCATGTGGTGCTTTCTGTAGAGGTCCACATTTGAAAGGAATGTTTGGTTGATTTAAAAAGAAAAAAAATCTTCAAAGTCTTTATGGGAAATCCAGCAGTTTGTGTAGAAATTACTGTTTTGCCTTTCTGAGACTGATGGTGGCTGTGTTTATGCTTGGATATATTGCCAAACTGCTGCTCTAGGTGGAAAGTTTGATGCTGGCTCCAGTTGAGCACATCCCCACCTTGGGAAATTTTTTCTCCATCCCACTTCATGCTGCCAACAAACTGGGAGCTGAAATTCTTAGGAAAAACAAAAGTCCTCCCGTGGAGCCCAGGCCAGGAGAAAGGGAGAGGACACCTGCCCGTGGGGCAGAGGTGAGGAGCTCTGCTACGGAGCCATGGGCAGAGCAGGGCACCGATTGCACTGCTGGGCATCTGTGTAAGAGGAAAACTAATATTTAATATTTTTCATCTTTATCCCCCTGACAGACCTAACTGGGGCTGAAATCAATAGGGATGAGTCTCGTGCTGGCTTCATCTGTGGAATCGCAATGGGTCTGAAAGCCAATGCCTCAATGCGTGGTATTATATATAGATATACATTATATATAGAAAAGGAGACTAGAAGTAACATCCTCAGACGATCAGAACGCTGGGATTCTGCAAATTACTGGCATCTGCATTTCATATGAACATGACCGGAGGCTGGCTGTCAAATCTGGTCTCCAGGAATATGCATCAACCTTATATTCTGACCTTATTATTTTACCTTTAGAGCAATGAGACCGGCCCCCGAAGCAGGTATGACTGGTGTGACATCGTTAGTGCAGTCCAGTTAGCACTGTGCTCGCTCCAAAGGCCTGGCCGTGGCGGCTGAGTGTGCGCTCAGCACTGAAACCAGATGGTCCCGGGGGCAGAACCGAGCCAGGAGCGCGACCTGCTGCTTCCATGTCCTGCCTCGGAGAGGAGCTGGCTCCACCATACGGTGCTCCTGCTGCGCCAGAGCTATTGCTGGCTTCAAACACTGGGCAGATTTAAAAACAAGGTTTTGATCCCACCGAGATACCTGCTGACCACCCCGGAGGCCTCTTCTGCCGGCAGTCCAACCAGCATGCATCCTTCAGGTGATCCCTCTTAGTCCCTTCCTAAAACTGCACACACTTTGTGCTTCAATACCTCATCCCTTAAACATGTTTTTATCCAGCCCGGCTACCTGCTAGTTCTCAATTCTCCTCATGCTTTTAGACAATTTGATCCAAATGGCTTCTATAACTTTGCTTGGAAAATACTTGGTTTTGGTGCCAATCGCAGAACAGACCCGTGCTTTTTCCCCCTTAACTTAGCAGTGGCATTTCATATTTTTCCCCTATAACTAAAGGCAATGGTGTCAGATGGAAAATGTGATTAAAACAAGCTAAACAAATGTTTCTTTTCCTGTGAGTGTTGCAGAGAATAATTGCAGCTTTGTAGTGGAAGTTTTAATATTTTTTAGATGCATAATAATAAATCTACCCAATTATGTAATCTCTGCATGTCTGTAAAGCCCATTATGTGTTTACTAGTTTAAATAGTAGAGTTTTTTTGTTTGTGTATTTGTTTTCAGCCATTCCAGGAATACAAAAAGCATCTGTTATATCTTAGCAGCAGAGATACTGAAATTCCTTTTTTATATTTAAGGCTGAACTATATTAATTTGCCTGTCCTAATGTTTCTTTGCAGTGTCCTGTTGCTTGTCTCAAATGCTTTTTGTACAGCTCCCCAAGATCCTCTCCCTACAAAAACATACTGCATGCCGTTTTTAATTAACACTCCACAATATTTTTTTTTAACAGAATTTGGCCTCCTTGGGATGCTGTGGCCACATTTTAAAGGCTCTGTCTTGAATCAGAAGCATTTTGCCAGGAATTTTGCATTCCCTGTCAACCCTAAGCTCCTTTGGTGGCAGCACAAAGAGATAATTAAATGTAACGTGGCCATAGTGTGGCACGTCCTGTGAAATGCAGGCAACACTTAAGGTGAGTTTAGTTAATAAAGTAAAAAATATTGCTATTCCACGGTTGTATCAGTTGGAGGGATTTCTGCTGGACGTGTGCAGGGTCTGACACTTGTTGGCAGAAGCTTCCATGACGCTCAAGGGTTGCAGATGCCTTTGAAGAGCACGGTCTTGGAATAACGTTTCCCTCCAGACTGAGCTCCACAGGCTGGTGCTTCCCAATAACAGAGAGCTGGAGATGGACGGCACCAGCAGAAATACCCTCTGGATGGTTGGCTCGGGAGGACGCTTGGGATGTTTTAGACGTTCCTTGGGTGTTGGGGATGAAGAGTGTTGGTTTGGTTGACTGATGTAAGCCCCAGGGTGGAGGAAGTAAGTCTGATCTCTCGCCTGTGCAGCTGTGTGCCCTGTGTGCACTATCAGGTGAGAACTTGACCTGTTTACACTGCCAGAAAGGTCTGAGGAACTGTATGTAAGAAGACACCGAAAGCCAGCTGAGAAGCAAAAATGTCAATGTTTGCTGGAGAGGCTGTCGTGCCAGCTGACGGCCTTGCAAGGTCAACCTGATAAACGTTTTTCTGCAAATAGTGGGCTATAGACGTGGTTACCGTAAAAGAGACTCTTTGCTGACTCAGTTATCTTCTCCGAGGTTTATCCTGTGGGTGTGGTGAAGTCCTGCTGATCTTTACTTGGAAATCCCTCTAAAGGGAATAAACTTAAAACCGTCTAGGGATGGGACCTGGCAAAGTACCATCGTGCTGCAAATTCAAAGGACTGGAGATATTCCTGGAGGACCCAACAAGTAGATGCTCCTGGCTGGCTCTTAGGCTTCACGAGAGGGCTCGCAGCCCCTTGCTAACACTGGTGGTGCCTGGTGGCCCCTATGTTCCTGCAAGGAGAGCCCTTATTTCTTGCTTCTTGGGGCAAGTTGCAGAGCGCTAGTGCAAGTCACACTGGGGAAGGTGGCTCAGGGCACCTGGTTCACCTGGCCATGCTGGCACTGCTGTGTTTTTTCATGTTAAATTGATCTTGATTAAATTGATCTTGATTAAATCGATCTCTTGGTAGTTGCTTGAGTTGAGGCCTCAGTAGACGCTTGAGTTGAGGTCTTGATAGGTGCAATTTGACAGGGCTCCTTTGACAGACAAGAGTGATGTAAGTTTGCCAGTCCTTTCTTCTTAAATTTTGCCTATTCCTTTCCCTTGTCCTTTTGGCATATAGATATATATGTGGGTTTTCCACCCTATATAACTTAGATGTTAAATGGTTCCCATGCATCTTTGATGATTCTAAAAATATCCTATGAAGCTAAAATACTTAAATAGATTTTTTTTTTTCTTGAAAGGCAGTTGCCAATGTGAATTGAATTAAGTACCCAGATACATGTTCATGATGTTTCAACCTGCACAATCCTCCTGGGTATCTTCTGGGGCCTCTGCTGCCATGAGCTCTCAGTTCAGAGTTTGTGTTTGCAGCTGAAGAGAGAACCTTTACTGGTGGATCCACTGAAGGGGCAATGGGAACAGATTAGCATAAGGCTGTAGGAGCTGTTAAGTTCCCACTGAGTTACTTGAAAGGGGCAGGGATAGTAACTAATTAATTTTGTTGAGGGAAAATCTGAAAAGTGGGATCTAATTTTTTTTTGTCTTGCCCAGGATCATTTCTCATGTGCAAGAAAACAGCGGTTGCATTTATAAAATTAATGTGACGTGGATTAAACAGCTACCACTGGCTGTGCCTGCTTGAAGAAACGAGGCAATGTGATCAGGATATACTGGTGGTGAGTGATGACAAATCCTAAAGTGGCTTCTAGGCTGGAATTAAACCCTGGGCTGCAACATGGAGGCTTTGCAGGAGCTGAAATGTGAGCCTGGGAGGTCCTTTGCTCTGCTTTTTTCTCCCAGCTCTACTGGTTATTCTTACAGTGAAGAACTAACTCAGATTTCATACAGTTATAGCCCTATCATCGATGTGAATTAACGAGTGTTCCTCCTTAGTAGCTGTGAGGATGATCCGAATTCTGCAGAGAATAGCTCTGCACAGGTGCCACTTCCATCACGTTATGTAAATAGCCTGTGACTAATAGAGAAGCCCACGAAATGAAATAAAAGGCATCAGTCAGTGCATTTGCATGGAAATGAAGCCATATGCCAAAGGAGCCTTGTTTGAAAATGAGCAAGAGTAGACAAGATAATTCCAAGGTTGTCACTGTGGAGCATTTTTAAGTGGCTTATTAGCACAGAATTGAAAGGGCAGTTTCATTTTGTGTGTAAGGAGCCTATGAGGTTCCACTAAGTACATTTGCAGTCCTCTGACCTTTTGTGGTGAGCTTTGCTACGCATTTGCTCTCCTCTCAGTGTAGTATTCAAAATGATGATGAGGAAAATAAGAGTATTTATATGCTGAAGCAAACTTCATCTATACGGAATAACTTGCCTTGTCACCCACTTACAGCGACGGCCTGAGGTAAGTGGAGGAGTGGAAGAAGAAAGTGATTCGGTGAATATGAAGACTTTTTAATCTGCTCCATAGGTCATTTCAACCTGGAAATATCTCAGATGTTTTCTTGTATTTGCTTGGCAGCAGGATGGATTTACAGCCAGGCTTGGAGGTGTGTGCACTGCATGTGCTCTGCAGGCCAGGCTGTGCTTGGGCTACTGTCTCTCTCACGGTGTTACCATCCATAGTTCCTCAGTATATTCCATAAAGCATTCTGGAACTGAGTCTTTCAAGAAATATACCACATGAAGTGGAAGTCCTCTAGTGTTCTGCTAACAAGCCTAGCTGTTTTCCCTTGTCCCCCCCTTTTCTAACCAAGCTCCTCTGGAGGGTTTGTGGTCTTGCTAGTCTGAAGTTCTGTCTTCTGCACAGAGCACCCCAGGATTGCTCTGCACCACAGAGCACCCTCGTACCAGTATTTCTTTCAAGGGAGATACAGATTTTTGTGCGACTTTTGTAACCAACCAGCTTTTTTCCTAAGATGTTTAGGAGTGTAAACATCTCTCAGACATTTATTGTTACTTGTTCAAGCGTTATTAGGGTCAAATGCAAAGAAATGTAAAGGCATAAGCTTCCTTTCTGTATAAAGGTAGACTAAAACTAAGTTGTGACTCAGGCAGAGCACAGGGCTTGCTTAAGTAGCTGTGACAGAACATTCATAATAAACATATTGAAATTGCCTTACCTGGCCTGGCTTCTTTAAGTGGGAAGTTACCTGGCTTGGGGCAATTTTCAGTTCTTTCTAGAGCCTGGGTAAGATTCAGACACTTCTTAAATGCAAAATTTATCTTCCTCAAAGTCAGCTGCGGCATTTTTCAGAATTTTACCTGCTATAATACAAGTTAGAGCAATGTTTATTTAGAGTTATTTTGAGGTAAAATATTCCTGCCTTGCAATTGAAGCAGTTGTGATTTAACTTTTAAAATATATATGTATGAGAACATATGTGCCATTTGTAACTTGCAGTGGACCAGATTTTGGTACAATAAAAGCAACTAATTTTCAAGTCTAGAGTCTGCCCTAATAATATTTGGAATATTTGGTTATTTTTAACTCATGCCATTGTAGCGTGCAGCAGTTTTTATGACGTGTGGAAATAAATATTGATAATGTAAAAATATGGTATTGATAATATAAAAATATGGAAATACAGTGCAAACATTTTGGCTTAAATGAGAAAAATCAAAGTATCTTACTCCTATGTAGATATTGATGAATTAAGAGGCAGGAGCAGATGCTTTAGAAAAGAGTATGTACCAGTAAGGCTGCAATGCAGCACTCAGAGCTCTATCAGTATCTGTGCTGCGGATAACATTTCCTGAGCTGTTGAAGAGAAATCCACTCTGACAAATTGCAAAGATTATTGAATGTATCTGCAAAAAGTCTAGGAAAATAGCATTCCAAGCACAGTGATTATATTTGAGTAGAAATCATAAAATACCATAGTAAAAAGTCGCGCTGTTGGTGAGGCGTGAAAGAAGATGTCAGCAGCATAAACCCTGAGAAGGTTCTTTAGTTGTTTGCATCTGTTTTTGATGAGCATTTGTAACTCAGCGAATTGCCAGTGTTAACAGTAAATTAACAGTAAATAAGTACTGTGCCCCCCTGATTTTATCCAGTAAGTGAATATGTGATTCTAAACCAGTTTCCAGACTGTTTGTATGAGAACGATCCTGTTGAAGTTATGATCAGGAATATTTACCAGCTGGGCTACAGAGCAGTTTTATCCAGGGTTTTATTTATTTGTCAGTAGAGAGGAAGAATCCATGTGAAGTAACAGGCAACAGTGGCACTTTACAGGTTTTTGCACGGGAGCCTAATCACGGTCAATGATCAATGGAGCTGGCTGCTCTGGGGAATCATTTCACAATGAATGCCATTTTTCAAGCATCTGACTCAAACCAATTAGCCATGAAATACAAATACATATAAAGATACATTCATATACATGAGTGTTTGTAGCTACATTGCTGTGGTCTACGTGACCAACCCTTTTGAACAAAGATACAATGCAGGATTTTAAATACAGAAAGATGGAAGAGGGATGTGTTTACCAGAACCCTACCCAAATATACACAGAAAGTCTCAGCAGTGATTTTTTTTTAATAATTCCGAGTTTCTGCTTCCCCAGTGGAGCCCAGAGTGCTCTATTGCTCTACACTATGTAACAAAACTTAACATCCAGTGAGCAAGACTGTTGTACCCTTGACTAGTTGCTGTACAGATAAAATACAGGAAAATAAATCTCTCAAGACTATGTAACCCACACAGCATTTGTCAGTATAATACTGTGATTTGAGTAGCCTTTAAATATTCTGTATTGCACAAATTTATCACTAGCACGGCACAGTGCAACTCGTGATGTTTATGGGTTAAGAACAAGCCACCTCTCCGTGTGTCTTCTCCTATTCCTGTTCAGGTCAGTTATTGGAAATGAGAGCTCGGGCTGCGTTCGCGGGCAGCGTCTGCAACGAGGGCACCGCGGGTGGCATCTTCAAGACAAGGGCGACACTCTGCTCAGCCAGCAGTGGTTGGGGAAAGGGCAGCGTTAACAGAAGAGATACTTGATAAGCGAATGCTCAGGGTGGCAGCACTTGGCCGGGATGAAAGGGTAAGGAAGAAACAAGGAGAAATCAAGGCACGAGCACCGTTGTTGCACCAGCTCGCTGCTCTGAGAGCTCAGCTGCTCGTGCAGGGCGCTCCCATACCACGAGCCAGGGAACACTGAGTGCTTGTGTTTGCTGGGGGTGTCGGGAACAGACACCTGGTGATCCAAAAAGCCACAGCAACTGGTTTTTGCTTTGTTTTTTTTAACTGTTGAATGTCCCGGAAAGGAACCGTCTAAGTGCTCAGAGCAGGAGGTGGTAACGGAGATGGTTCCTCAACACCACTGACCTGGCATGAAAAGTTATGGGCTTACGGTGCTTCCCGCTTTGGGGCCTGATATTTAAAAACCCCTGTGCTATAAAGTGAAGCACTTCTGGGCATGCAGACAGGATTGGGCTATGGCTGGGCCCAGTTCAAACACTAAATACTACATGAAATATTTGACATGTCGAGAAGTGAGAGTCATATTGATGAATTTTAATATATGCTGCTTTAGGTATGGGCCTTGACACTATAAAATAGAGCGCCCAGTGATTTAATAGACTGGGAATTAGTGGACATAAATAATACTAGGATCCTGTCACCAGACATTAGTCCTTACTACATCTGTCTGTGGGAGAGCTATGGCCTGGCAAAGTCTCGGAAGGACCCAGTGAACGTGGCAAATGATGGACACAATGAACGGGACAAAGTCCCTGCCCAGGAGAATTTTAGATCCTTCAGGTAAGTTTCATTGTACAAGAAACTGTTGTCACCTGAATGTTAATTCCTTTTGCTTCAGTGGGATACCGGCAAATTGTTAAAATTGGAGAATAACTTATAAGGACTTTACATATGAATACTGAAGCAAACAAGGCTGACGGAACTCAAAAGCTTTCGTGGTACAGACAGCTAATTACATTTGAATAATTCGAACAAGCGAAAGTGAGTTAACCCCTAAGATGGTGAGTTGCGGGACTCAGGTGTTCAAAGTATCTTATTTAAACCACAATTATAGCAGCTTATTTATGTTGGCATCACAGAATGGGTGAAGAATGTATCTGGTTATTTTTTATGACCAAGTTGGAAGGTAATTTTTAGTATGTTTTAGTTTCAGAGAAATTGTTTTCAACATTGTCCTGTTGGGCTTCTGTGCCCAGCATTATGAAAAACAAATATTTTTGAAAATGTTCCAGGAAAAATGACTGCATCTGTCTCAAGAATGGTCTCTTGCAAGGACAGCGATGTGATGGAAGATATTGTTGAAATTAGAGCATAAGACTTACGGGTTTCTCTTTGAAGAGAAAATGATCTTTACCAACAGCTGAAATCAATGAGTTACTCCAGATTCATAGCATGCTTGCTTGATAACGGAGGCTCTGGAAAGCCTGTTTTAATGACTAGTGCTGAGGCTAACGACGAAATCTGTAGTGGAGAGTGGGAGCAGAGCACAGTGCTGTCAGGAGGAACATGGAGTGCACGTTCATGTGGGGCAGCAGCAAGCTGGGAGGAATTTGCAGGGCCTCGAGGAGGCCCCTCTTAGTCTCCCTTGAAAAAGTAATTCTAACTCCAGCCTTTTTCCTGGTAAAGGTTCAATTCCTAGGCTCAACTGGTATATGACTGAATAGTCAAAGCTACTGATGTGGTGGAACGGAGAAGATGATGTTGGTGGAGGTTTAGCATAACTTAGGGGCCTAAAAGCTCTTGTGCAGGATAACCAGGTAGCTGAGATGGGAAGAAGATGGAGGAGGGGGAAAGCAGAAGGCCAGAAAGGTGTCTGATGAGGTGGGGGTGCCATAAATTTCAGTTTCCTGGGCAGAGTCAGGGTCTTAGCCGGTCAGCTGTGTCACTGGCTCAGATGGAGGGAGTTTTATTGGTGCTAAAGTGACAGAAATTTGTGGATTAAGAGACTAAAACATTAACATTGTTGTTAAGCTATTGCTATTGATCTTTAAGACTCCTGGAAATAGTTTATTAGTAATTAGTGGTGTCATAAAGTGTCTGCTAGCAGTGTGTCTGCACTAGGGAGTATAGTCCTTTTTGTGCAAAACTAAATTCACAAAAATTGCCTCGCTAACTTTAGCGGTTAGATATCAGTTAGATATAGACTGCAGGTTAGATATCCACAGGGGCAGTGTTTAATTTTAGAGATCCCTTAGATGGCTCGGTTTGCAGAGTGGGGAGGGCAATGTTTTCATATTCCTCTGGTGATGCTGAGCATCTGCAGTGGTGAACTAACACCACCAAATCCTTCTGAAAATTCCTGTTGAGCAATCCATAAAAGATGGGGTTGATACAAGTGGAGATCATTGCCACGAGGTGGCACAGTGTAAATGCTAGATTATGGTTACAGCTCATTAGTGCCTCATAGTTCCAGTCAAAAACGACGTTGAATATATTGAGAGGCAGCCAGCAAGCTGCGAAGGTCACCACGATTGATATCAACATCACATTAATCCTTTTGTTTTCACTTAAGCGGCCCACGTTCTCCTTCATCCTGTCCGTTTTGCCATGTCTCTTCCGGAGACATACAAATATCTTGAGATAGCAGATAAAAATAAAGCCCAGTGGGAAGCAGTACTGGAAAACCAGCAGGCTAGTGGTAAAAATCAGCCGTTCCATAAGAGATGGCCACGCTTCGATGCAGGCAACTTTGTTCTTGTAGAAGTCACGATGGAAAGATAGATGTTTGAAGGGTTCATCGGTCAATTGGTGAAAGATTAAAAAAGGAATGGATATTATAACAGAAACCCCCCAGATGAAAATAATTCCCCAGTATGCGTGGGAGATACTAGGCTTCCAGCCACGTGGGTTCACAATTAACTGGTACCTCTCTATGGCAATCAGTACAAGTGAGAAGATGGAGACTGTCACAGATATGCTTTGTATGAAAGAGCTGATTTTACACATAGCTTCCCCAAATATCCAGTAGTCCATTAAGGTATAGGCGACTGTGACAGGAATGCACATGATACAGATTAAGACATCTGATAAAGAGAGGTTGGCAATCAGGATATTTGTAACATTTTGAGCTTCTTTCTGTCTCTTTATTATAATAATCAGGCAAAGATTTCCAAAAAGGCCTACTATGGTCACTAAAGTATAAGCTGTAATGAGCACAAATACCGCAGGAAAGGAAAGCTGACACGTATCAAAGTTTAAAAACTGAGAATAGCTGTTGTTCAAAATGGTTTGATTAGACAGAACCTCACTAGGGTCATGAATGGCTTTATCCATCATGAAGCATCTCCCAAACTATGGACAAAATTTACCTATTTTGCACATATATGGGGTGTATCCACCTCCTGCCCCCTCACAAATATCTATTTGTGAGATATTTTGCCTGGGACTTTTCAAGGCTGTGATTAATATGGTTCTATCCTTTGTATTTGCTCTTTGTATTCGTTTTGCTCAAAGTTT
>JAVCKT010024737.1:0-21141 GCA_032273925.1 Rhynchotus rufescens | reverse complement strand
GTACCCATAGCAAAACCCACCCCTGGAAGACTAGAAGCACATTGCTGAGAGTCAGTGTTTCTGTGCCAAAGAATTCAGCTGGACATTCAAGGAACTTCATAGGAGACAGAGCCCTGATAACATGGAAGTACCTCTAGGGGTTGATCCTTCTTTGGGGGTTTTTTGTTCGTGGATGCACAGTCCAATAAATCATTCTCTTCATCGTCTGAGAACACAGAGCCTTTTGGTTCACAGTTTGCCTCACGGGGCTTTTCATACTTATTGTCCACCTCTAATTAACATGGCCATTTGCAGTCTAAATGTGAAGACAAAGGATGTGGAAGGTCAGCGACAGGTTGATTCCCGTTCCGGCAAGCCCCATGTCACTGCAAAGCCATGCACCTCCAGGGTTAACAGGCACCAAGGTCACACAGCACACGCTAGTAAGAGCACTTGGGGGTTAGAAACCAAAAGGCCCCAGCTTTGAATCCACTGGATTATTTTACATAAATTTTAGACTAAATTCACAGCCTCTGATGTTCTCTCTTTTGACTCCTTTGGCAGATCTTTGTTTTTTTTTAAGCTGGGTTCACGGATAAATGAGATCTCCTTAATTGTCAGTCTCATCCAGAGCCGCTGCATCTACTGCTTCCAGAAGGAGCGTTCTCTGGAAGACACCAAATGGGAGCTTAGCTCTGCCTTGGATGCAGGAATAGGCAGAGCTAAGCACGGCAGCACTAACCTTTGGCTGAGGGAATTCCAGCCAAAAGCCCGATTTAAGACCTACTGAAGCTAACCAGATTTTCTCATCAATAAGGCTGGTGTTTTCTTACTTAAATTGACAATTGCACCTCTTCCATTTTGAAACACCTCAGGAGTAGAAGTGTCGCTGTCCGGATGGCATTAATCACAATTATGTGTTCTCTATTTAAGACTGCTCTGTAAGAACATATATAAAATAGTGCTTCATACTTCATGTCTCAGACTGGCTGCAAGTCTCCACTCCAAATGCTATAAGAAGAGGATTCTAAAATTCTTAAATAATCATTACTCCATTGGGATGTTCAAAGCGCAAAAGTGCTGAATTCTCAAATCGCTGCTTAAATTTGGTAATGGAGAGAGGGAGAGGGGGCCTGACCTGCCTACAGCAACGTCACAAGTCAGGAGTCGGTCAGTGGGGCTCTCGGCAGGGCCAGGCTGGAGTCAAGAGCTGGACATTCCTGGCTGCACATGGAGGCCTCAACGCTCCTGCCTCCACGTGGAGGCCACAGGCTGCAGCCGCGGCTCCCGCGAGCAGCGTCCTTGGCCACCGACCCGCGTTTCTACCTCTTCAGCATCGTTTGTGGCGCCAGGTTGGACAACACCGCCACAGGCTTTCAGGCAGAGCGGGACATCAGCCTTTTCCCAGCTGCACTGGAAATGCCGATACTCACATTGCAGGGATGCCAGGGACAACTGCTCAGTCAGGGGGTTTCTGTACGTGACCGTGGTGCTGAGTGTTGTTTAGGCCACACGGCAAATCGATCCAGGGCCATTTGATGCTCTCTTTTCATTCAGGAAGTGAAACATCCAGGGAAAGCCCAGCTTAGGTTTTCCTGCTGTGGGAGTTGGTCCAAAGGAAATGGAGTTGGGCTGCCTTTAGATGCGGTTTGCTCAGAGCCTAAACCAAAGAGGCCCCAACCCGCAGCCCCGAGGCCCAAGGCAACCGCCGGCGCCAGCGCAAGCGACTGCTCCCGGCTGCTCCCTCCGCAGAGGGGCCTGGGGCCCGGACCCCGGCCAGGAGGGTGTCTCGCTGCCCCCGGCGCTCGGGGACGCCCGGCGCAGGCCGAGCACTCGCCCGGCGGCCACCAGGCCTCTGCTGCGGCCGGCTCCATCCATCTCCATGTGGGGAGGAACTTCTTTGCTGTGAGGGGGACAGAGCCCTGGCACAGGCTGCCCAGGGAGGTTGTGGAGTCTCCTTCTCTGGAGATCTTCCAGACCCGCCTGGATGCCTCCCTGTGCCACATGCTCTAGAGCCACATGCTCTGGAGCAGGGTTTGGACTAGATGGTCTCTAGATCTCTCAACCATCCTGTGATTCTCCATGGCCTGCCAGCTCCCGGCCTGAGGTGAGTTTTTAGCCCCCATTCAGCAGCATTAGGAGAAGCTGGAAGGCAGGGCAGGATGCATTTCCTCACTGGATGAATATCAACCCCGCAGCCCTGGGAATGCTGTTTTGTTCCCCTTGCTGTGCTCCCCTTACTCCCCATTATTAAGGCAAGCGGGTGCCACAGCACCTCCCCAGACAGCCGCCCCTCTGAGCACACAGGGGCCCTCCCTTGGGAGGAAAAAAGACATTTAAGAGAAGTGTGGGGTGCTGAACAACCAGGGTTGGACAGAGCATCCAGCAGGATCAGTGACGAGACGGGAGACGCGAGCAGCTGAAGCTGGGAACACAGAGGGTCAGGCAGATGTGCCCCTTTCCCTTCATCCGCCAGCCTGCAGCTCCGCTGGAAAATGCCACAGGAGGAACTGCCAGCCCTGGCATTCCTGTTTCCAGGAATCCCATGCTTTTCCAGTGTATGTCGCTTTCTTTGTTACTGTTCTCTCCTTTGAAGGGGTGCTGGGCAGACTGTCGTCCAGACGGCCCTGCCAGCCACATCTTCTCGCTGTCTCCAGGACAGACCAGTCTCCTGCAGCCTTTTCCGCAGTTCCCATCAGACTGAGTGTCATATCCGTGTCAGGAGCTGCTCTGTTGAGGTCTAAGAGCAGAGGTCTCTCTCCAAGCCGCCTGCCTTGATCCCTGTAGCACAGGGTTTGTGATGCCCACTGAAAAGGGCCTGGGACCCTTTTCTCTCCTCCTTCATCTCAATGTGGATGAGGCACCAAAACCCACCCAAATGGCAACCAGGTTTGCTTCAACTTTACTGAACTAGGAAAGGGAAGGAGAGGCTCTATGCCAGGCCTTTCCAATACGTCTCTGATCACGGATCAGAGCAGAGCTTGAAGGCCAAGGGCCCATCTTTTGAGGCACTCAGTGAAAAGGGAAGATTTCCATCCCCTAAGGGGAATGATTCGGAGAGGGCACCTGTGTTGTGGGCAGTCCCATCCTCATCCTGATCTGGGCTGCCAGACTTTGCCCTGCATTCGTGGAGCCCACAACCTGGCACTGTAGTGGGACTGGAGCAAACATCTCAGAAGGGCTGCAACGAGCTGGTGCCAGCTCTGAGGATGATTTTCTGGCTAAAACTCAGATTCAACACTTTCCTGCAGCAGGAGAGTGGGTTCTGTAGCAGAAAAGAGGTGCAAAGCAAAGAATGACAAATATCCATGTGAGGAATTAGAGAGAAAAGGGATGAAGGGTAAAATAAATGAGTAAGTTGTGGAACCCCATTATTTGCCTGTGGATAAGTCTCAAAGTTGTGAATTTTCCTGATGAAAGCAGACGTTCAGGTGCTTTGCAGGGCTGGAAATAAACCCACCACAGGCAACACCCCAGCACCCACAAGAAAATGGAGAGCCAGATCTTTGCCACCTTTAATCTCTGTGACTCTACACAGGCTAAACGGACCCACTTGTGAAACTCCTCTTACAACAACAACTGGGATTTTGTAGTGGGTTTCTCTTTCTTATTGACTAGGCTTTGATCAATACTGTTGTGCAGATCCAGAGTTGATACCAGCATAACAAAGGGCAGGACCTGGTCCAGGGAAATTACGAATGAGCAAAGGATGTTAACCCAGATCCTTTGAAATATTTGGATTTGAACTGAGCAGGAAGGTTGGACTAGATGATCTCTAGAGGTCCCTTCCAACCTTGACCATTCTGTGATTCTGTGAATGCATTTGCAGCCAGAATCAGGCCCCCCAGCACTAGAGAGGAGTTGGATGCCCCTTGTTTTCCCAGTCAATCCTTCTTGGCCACCTCAGTTGAATTCCTTGGGACAATGGGAGATCACAGTCACATACTCTATAGGCCGAGGTACTAGATATTGTATTGCTGCAATGGAAACCAAAGGCACTCTAAAGCTAAGCCTTCCTTCTCTAAGGAGCTTTGCACAGCACTTAGCAAGAGAAAGAGAGCAGATATTTATTCTACGATGGTGATCAGCTTCTTTTCCCTGCAACAAAGACAAATTTGCCATCATTTCCAGAAGACACTGACCCACCTTACGCACCTTCCCCAGAGGTTTCATTGCCAAACCAAGAAGTTAGGAGCAGCCAACTCCACTCTGCCCAGCAGCCACAGGACAGAGGCAGGATTTATCCTTCCAAAGCCAAAGTCACGTGCAACCAAAGCAAACAAGTCTAATCACATCACCAACAAAGTCACCAGTTAATGAAAATACATCCCACAAGTGATTAAGTTGTTAGGTGCTATTCTATTGTAAAAACCTCAGATGCAAACTCATGCAATCTGTAACACTTACATCAGAGTCCCATAATATTTACATAGAGAAAAGGAAAGAATAAACTGTTAGGGGAAAATATTTGGGTGTAGAGAGGGAAGGAGTATTGTTTCAGGGAACAGAAATCCTCATGTTTGCTATTCATAACATCTGTGGTTGAAGCAGAGTTCATTAAACAGCAATGTATGTTTTAAATTTCTGTTGCTAAAATGCAAATGAAAACTACTGCTTCCCTAAATTAACAAAGAGAAATATGAAAATGCCCAGAGAATAAATATGAAAATACCCAGAGAAACTCTCAAATTGTGATTCAGATAGGATTGGCGTTGCAAATTATGCATGCAAAAATTTCATTCGACATTTAATAAAGGGAAGCTTTAAGGAACAAAGCAGTGAGAGCAACAGGAAGTTGTCGTTTTTTGGAAGTGGAGGGATTCTTTTTCTCATCTGTGAAGACGGGTGAAAAAATCTGCAAATCTCCAGCCCAAGAGCCGAAAGCAAAAGCGACCAAGAACAAAAGCGAAGCCAAAGACCACATAAGTGTTTTAATGCAGAGACCTGGGAACTGCCCCCTTGATGAAAAGTCTTTTTTTTTTCTTTTTTTAAGTACAGTAACCATCTTATGTGCAACTTGTTAGACACCACAAAGAAGGGCTTGTGCACATCTGACATACCAGCAGGGTGCTGTGGTTAATGCAAGGATAAGGGAATGTCTCATCAAAGCCCTTGCTAAGCTGCATTGCTGGTTGAGTTGATCTGTCACCTGGTCTGCAGGGGATGAATTCAGCCACATGCAGGAAAAAATCCAATGCTATTTTGCTGGGAGGCCTCGAGGAGCAGGTTTGGTGCTGCACTATTTTGTGCATCACCGACTGAATGTGTCGGCCAGGCTGCCAGTCAGTCGGTGCCAAGCTGTAGCTCCAAAGACACCTATTCCTGTATCCGTCACCGATATGGAGCACGACCCGCACGGCTCCCTCGCAGAACAGTCCCACTCTTCACTCCCTTGCACATTTCGTACTCTGTCTGAGGCTTTGATCAACATTTTAGTATTAAATGCCCCCTTCTGATATATGGTGCCATAACAGTCCTCCTGAAATACCACTGAAATACCACTGCTTCTTAAATACCTTCTTGATATATTTATTCTCTTCCAAGATTAAAGTGGGACCTCCCTCTCGCTGGGGTCACAGAAGATCTTCACAGCAAAATCTCAGAGATGTTAATGGAGACAGTACCACTGAACACAAAATCCGATATTTCTTAAAGGCAAGTTCCAGTCAAGCTTGTTTAACACTGACCAGCATTTAAGCATCTCTTTGGGTGCTAGACAAATAGCTATCACTGGAGATTTTCATTCCTACATTTTTATGAAGTCACCAAGTCTTTGGTAAACATTTTCCTTCTTCAGTGCCTCTCTGAGCCCTGCACATGCAGCAAGGGCAAAGTGCTTCTGTTCCTACCAGATCATGCTCTGTAAGAGCTGTATGGGTTTTTATGAGTCAGCCAGCAAGAGAAATAATGAAGTTTCACCAGCACGAGCATTAAGGCAACTGCTCCTGACAAAAAGGCTGCATCACGGCTCTAGAACAGCCTTTAATATTCCTGCTTGAGACAAGGCCTAACTATCTTCCCGTTTAGCTTCTGAGCAATTTGGGAATGAGGCATTTTGATGCTTGTTTTCTGACACCGTCTACACAACAGTCTGCAGCAAAGGAAGGTTGGTCACAATTTAGGGCGACTTAGCTAAATGAACTTGGCTGAACCGCTTTCTTCTCTCTGCTTTTCGCAGACATGACGTAGTCAGGGAGCAGCTCTCTGAGCTGCCGAAGCTGCCCTCACAAAAGAGCGTTTTAAATGGCATTGTGCAGAGTGCATTAATGCAGTGATTCCCTTGGAGACAGAGACAGGGAAGCCTGGGGAGGCAGAATGGACCTGCTAGGGGAAAAGCTTCCCCAGGTTCTTATTGACACAATCCAAGGGACTTGATTATGCCAGGAAAAGAAAAAATCAGTAAGCAAGGCCAATCTGAAAGACATTCTACCCAGTTTAACGTCGAGCAACACAACTTTGGGCCCAACCTGTAAACACTGGACTGCTGGCTGCTGTGGCACCGTTAAATGACCTCCCTGAGATTAACTCGTAACTACGAAGCACTTAAGGACTCAAGTGATTCTTTTTATAAACAACACTTTGGATTCAAATCTAAAAAAGAAAATAAGCTTAGGCTAAGTTTAGAATGGTGCTAATAACATGTGCTGTGAACACAAGTGAAGAGCAGGTCAAGGAAGCCTTTTGTTTGCACCCACGTGAGATGCTGCAGGTCGGGGTTTCCTCTCCTGCCCTAGCCAGGCTGCCTGGCAGCCCCCTCCTCTCCTCCAGGCCTGCCCAAACCAGGGTTTTTCCTCTGCTTTCCTCTGCTGCAGGCACAAAATGCAGCAGACGTGACGGGCTTGCTCTTGGAAATGGAGCTAACTGGCACGGCGCTGGGAAGTCCAGCAGCAGCCAGGCCTGTCCCTGCACCCCTGCCCTGTGAACACGGACAGTGCTGCAGACAGAGGGACATTTTGCAGACTCGCTCACACCAATGCAGGCAGAGCCTGTTCAAAGCACTATTTATCTACCAGGTTCTGCTGCTGTTTTTTTCCCATCTATCCTGCCCATCCCAAATGGAAAGGCCCCTTCCACATGGGAGGATCCTGCACTAGGGTAAATCCATAAGCACCTGCCAATCCCTGCTGCAGGGGACAGTGCAGAGCAGGGCAGCACTGAGAGGGTCATTCTTGCTGAATTCCCAGCCATTTTACACTGCTCCTGGGGTAGTGTGAAATGGGGGAGAAGAGTTCAAGTGATGCAGCAGTGACAGGGGGGCACCCCCCGGAACAGAAAAACACTCATTTTCCTTCCAAAAGGCCCTGCCCAGCGTGGGTAGTGCATGTCAGTATGGTGAGAGGCACTGCAACCCTTGCTGTGAACACAGGCAGCTCAAGGCTCATCTGGAGCCTGTCGCCCCCCTTGCTCGTTCCCGCCGTGTTAGGGACCCCAGAGAGCAGGAGCGGCAGGAGCGAGGCCGAAAGGATGCATGGATACGGTGCCCAGGGATCCAGCACTCACCTCGGAGGAGTCGGCAAACTGCACAGCACGTGCACGCTGCAAGAGGAGCCGAGCGTTAGGACTCATGAGGGCAAAGGAGCACGTCCTGGAAAAGCCTGCTCCTACCACTGCTTCATCCGCTGCACGTTAGGACAATGTGTGTTTTAACATTGCCCCTCTGAGCAGTTACGAGGTCAACCTCAGGGTCCTGTGTGCAGGAAGGGACAACTCTACGGACTAGCAAGGAGCGCGGGCCCAGGAAGGTGACGTGACCATGCCAGGGTTATGTGCCGGAGGGTGCTGAGGCTGGGATTGCAAACGGCTCCCTAGCTTTATTTTCAGAGCACTAAACAGACATGAATTCTAACTAAGGAGGCTTGGGAACACGGGGAAGCAAAGTGTGGTGCAGAGCAAAAAGCTGCATCAGGATAAATGCAGCCATGGGGCCTGGATTTCTTTGGTAGATTGAGGGAGGACTTCTACTGCAAGCATGGATACAGCCATACACACGGCTTCTAAAGAAATATTATTCATAGATCTGCTGCTTTCTTAAATCAGGAGCATGTTGATTATATTTTAGGGGATTATATTTTAGTGAAATTACTGGAAAGATGAAAGTAACTCGGGGATGTGCACTGTGGGCCTGAGTGCAAACACAGGTGATTCCCAGGTGCTCACAAAATCTGTGGCCTTAAAAGCTTCCCATTGCGGAGGGTTCGCATATCAGGACATGCAGAAGGTGCTCAGATATTCCAGATGACGGGACACAGTGACAAACCCAAAGAAAACTGTATAGAAAGGCGACCATATCCCAGCCCAAATTCTCAGTTCCTCTTCCTGTTCAACCTTCAGGGCTGTAGCACAGAACGAAATGGCAGGAGGAGTGAAGGACAGAGGGACATGGTGCGATTTCCATAACTGGTCATGAGTTATTGAAGTTTTACTCTCATGCATTGGGTCTGATTGGGCTGTTCTCATACCGCTTCCTGGAATCTGCCCAGTTAACAGGACGCAGCCATCGGGGCACATCCTCACTGCAGATTCCCCCCACCTTCATTCTGTCCTGCAAAGGCTTTCGAGATTAAATTCGGAAAGATCTCAAAGCTCAGAAGGGGCCTTGATTCCCTCCTGCCCAGGCAGTGCAGCACTGCAGAGAGCTCTGCATTCTCTCCATTCTGTAGCTCACTGCCCACGTCTGCTTCATTTGGCCTGTGAATGTGCTCGGCTGGGGCTTGGGTTAAGCAGAAACAGCCCTTTCTGTGGGCTACAGAGAGACCTTCGCAGCCGGTGCTAATCCAGGATGGTGTCGGCTCTGGACACCGACATCCCTGGATGCCACACAACCTCTTTGTGCCTGCAGTGCTTTCGAGGCAGTAATGCAAGGTGAACAAGTGCCGAAGCCCACTGGTAATACAAAAACATCTGTACGTGGACTGTTCCTGGGCATCTGCCAGAGCAACGGGGCAGCCTCGAGAAGTATTTGGAAATGCTGCTCTGGAGCTGCCGGTTCTCCCTGCGGACGAGCAGAGCCTCAGGCATTTACAGCTCCCGGCTCTGCCCGTGCACGAAGCGCAGGTCAGGACATGACGGACACTAAAATACCCCCGAGGCTGCCAGGAGGCTAAATGGAGAAACGCTGAGCTAAGAGCAAAGGGGGAGCTGGGCCGGGGGACAGGTGGTGGCCCAGGGCCCCGTGGCCACGCACACATCCCAGTGAGAGGAGCCTCGTCCCTTGTGTCACCTCCGTGTGGCTGCTGATCCCTGTGTCACCTCCTGTGGCTGCCGACGGCGGGAGGAGGGGGAGGACAAGGGCATTTCTGTGGGCATGGCGAGGACACTGGCTGCCCGCTCCCGGCTCAGCTGTCGTACAGAGGGCTCCATTTACAGGCAGCAAAGGCAGCTGGAGCTGCCCGAGCCACCCCAGGCCACGGGGTTGTGCTCCCTCTGGGACAGGCAGCAGAAGGGAGAGGAAAAGAAGGGGTGATTCCCGCTGTCTCTAGGGCTGCTCTCGGGATATTGTATTTCTGGGCCTCATGAGACATTCCTCAGGGGCAAAAATAAACCTTTGCTGCGTCCGCATGTGGTCACTGCAACCCAAGCACCCAGTGCTGGTGTGAACAGGGGGCTCGGTGTGTCACAGACCAACCCAACCAGCGCCGGCCGCGTATTAAAGGCAACAACTGTGGAAAAGAAACGAGCTGAACCGTTACTCAGTGTGGCCTGAAGGCGGTCCCTGCTACTAGGGAAGATCCAGACCTCTTTCTATTCCCTCATCTTTCCAAAGCACTTTCTTTCAGATACAGTATCTGCATAGCGCCAAGTTTCACTGGCGACCTGGTTGTGAACAGAGAAGCGAACGCTCAAGAAAGAGAGAAGAGCAGGGCCGAGGCAGCTCCGAGGTCTGCTCAGGTGTGTCACCCTCCAAAGCCAAACCTTTGCCTTTGCCTTTGCCTGCTTCCCACAACGGTGCTTACACACCCTTCGAATCACAAACAGCTCTCAGATCTTGCAGCTTCCTTAGCCCTTCTCATTGAAAACACCACCACTAAAGCCCCAAATCCAGGGCCTGGCTTTTCAGCTCAAGTTGCAAGGCCTGATGTTGCCTCCCTTGACTGCCCGAGTCCAACCTTTGGTACCCTCCAGGAATAGTAACTATCAAGTGAGGCCACTGTTATTTAAGTGCCAGGAGCCTCCACAGCAGGTCTGCAGCCTGCGAATTCTGGCGCGCGTTGCCTCCAGGGTCTGTTTCTATATATTCCTGCCAGCTGCATGGCTTCATTCAGCTGCTTGATCTTCCAAAAAACACAGCACTGAACCAAACGCTGGCGCTTACCTGAGCTGCCAGTGCCTTCCGATGCACTCCTGGATGCTTTTGCCTGGCTCTGTTTGCTACTTGTTCGTACAGTGACCGAGGGAGGAACAGAGGTGCTGCTGTCTCCTCGAATCGTCGAGAGGTCCTGCATGCTGAAGCTCCTTAGCCGCTCGGACAGAGCCCCTTGTCCCTGGTTAAACAAGCAAGCAAACGACACGCACAGAAGTCAGATTCCACAGCTCATTTTGAGCCTTTCTCCTCCCTCCACTAGGACAATAGGCAGAGAAAAAATCATCTGGTTCAGTAACCTACAGAGGCCACAAATGAGTTAGCAGCTTCATTTCTTTCTTCTTGCTTTTTCTTTTGGAATAATGCTATGAATAAAGCCCAATGATGCACATTTCTGCTGGAGAGCATCTCAGATTCTTCAGTGTAACCATCTCAGCTCAGAGTGCTCTTGGCTCTGCCCAATAGGCACTTTTCCTCACCAATATCTGTATTAAATAGGTGCTTGCCCTCAGAAACCCAATTAAATGCTCTGCATGAAAGTAACTCCCCTCTTAAAATAATCATCGCTGATGACATTCCCCCCGAAGTTTTCAGTCATGCAGAGAATTTCCAGAGCATGGAAAATCCGAATTTTTAAGGTAATAAAGTCATTCTTAAAAGGAAAGCAGCAGGCCAGGGCTTGTACATGCAGCTTAAGAAGAAAGAAACTCATACACAGTTTTTTTTCCCCCTCTAAGACTGAGCAACAATAAACATAGTCCTTGATGAAAGGAATCTGATTGTTCTTCATAAACAGTGGGTTGATAAAAGGGATACCTTTCATTAGAACTACATCCCATTAAAAAGGTAAATCCTCAATTCTAACACCCACATTCTATATGATAACCCTAGAAAAAGAATGCCAGGAACTGCTGAGAAATCAATACAAATTGTATCTATCCTTCCCTCTTAAATACATCAAGTGACATGCATGATAAACAGCATAATTGACGAAAAGTACAGTTAGATTTTGGGGTTTTCTGTTGTTTTCTTCTGAAGGACACACGTCATAACAAATATCCTTGAAAAAAAATACTGAAATAAATAAACAGGGCTTGATTCCAAAATACTTCTGCTAGTTCAAATTAGAGAATGAACAACTGGAGCAGCATTGCCTAGGCTGAGGTGAAGTCAGAAGAAGGCAAAACCAATCCAGAATCTTGCCCTGCTTATTTAACACAAAATAGAGCCTGGGAAAACCATGTGAAAAAGGCCAAATAAGGCACTGGAAGGCACAGAGAATAAGAATTGTGTCTGCAACAACTCACGTAGCATCTTTGCTGAGGAACTTTACGTGCAGGTGAATGGAAACCAAGTGCTCGTGGTCACTGGGGCAGCTCGCAGTTAGCGCCTTGGAGCAGATTCCCAGCTCAGTCACCTCCCAGGTGATCCTTGGGATGCCAGGATCAGCTCATCCCACGCTCCCTACCCAGCAAGCAGCAAATGCCTCGTGACGGGGCTGCCATCAGCGCTGCCCGAAGGGCTGGTGGTGGAAACGTCATCAGAGAGGGACAAAATCCGTCCGCCCTTTCCAGGGCACAGTCATGTGGTGGAAGTAGCTAGGAAGCTGCACCAGGATTTTTATCTTCTTTTTATGTATTTATTTATTTATTGCTTCCTTAAGATCTCTGTGTGTGCTGAGTTTAGCTGGTTTTTTTGCATTTAGCTTTTTTGCAAATTGCTACAGAGAAGCACCTGCACCCTCACCATGCTCCTCCTGAGGACCTTATCTTGCTCCTTCTCGTTGACCTGTTCTAATTTTAAAGCATTTCAAGTGGATGAGGCTTCATTTCTTGAACACTGAGTTCCTTGCTGATTTTATATTTTTGGCAGCAGAGTCCCTAAAGCAGATGCTTAATTAAAATCTCACCTCTCCTCTCTTACTCTCCACTCTGCCTCAAGGGTTGATACCTGAATTCTGGGTACTTTCCTGCCAGCAGCTAAATCACTCTTGGAACATGTTCTTACTCTAACGGGCAGCTTGACTTCTTTCTTTGAGGCCAATCTGAGGCACATTTATTCTGCTCTGTTTCTGTGTAATAGGCAGCAACTGCCACAGACACACTGTAATTTTATTTATGTGCATATATACATATAAATATATGTGTATATTTATGTGTGTGTGTATATATATATATATACATACTGGATTTTGCTTGCATGGCTACTTGCATGGCAGTTGTGGTGATCTCAGCAGGGTCACAGCCACGCAGGGCTCAGGGCCGTACAGTCCTGGGTGGGTTTCCTGGCTTGCCTGGAATTCGTGCCACGCAGAGCTCTTCTCAGTAGCCGGCTTAAAACCCGCCACCCTACGCTGGTGCAACAGGCAGCTCCTTGGCGAGAGCGAGACGGGAGCAGTGGGATCTGTAAATAACCTGGTGGGGCCGGATCAGCGACGCCGCAGCCGGAGCCGGAGCAGCTGCCGCGGCGCGAGCGCCGGATTCCTCCCGCGTTAGCGGCTCCAGTGTCAGCGGGGACCAACGCTGGCCCCGGGGACCAGCCTGTCCCCTGGGCCAGGACCCCAGCCCATGCTCCACCACCCCAGCCTGAGCTCAAGTCCCCTGCGCTCCAGCTGACGGTTTGGGTTTGCGCACAGGGAAGATTCACGTGTCAGACAACCTGGTCTGGAGGACGACCCCGGGTGCTCTTTTGGGCTGGAAATGGGGATGTGCTGATATTCCTGCACTGCAGCCATAGTGGCCTGTAAGGATCAAAGGCCCCAGAGGGCTTTAAAGCAAAAAGACTCGATTTGCCCATCACCTGCTGCCCGTTACGTAGGATATAATGTGCATGGCCTGCCTTAAATACACTGATATCGTAGCAGCTGCACTAAATAGCTGTGATGCTCTCCAAGAATAAAAAAATAAATAAAACACAAAGGAAAAAATACTATTCATTAACATTAATTAACACATTCATTAACAAGCCTCAATGCATTGCGACCCAAGGGTACAGGTTGCTTTTTTTTCTGCAATTACATGGCAAAATACTACCATTACTGCCATTCCACAAAACAGTTTGTCCAAATCTCATAAATGGCAGGAATAAGAATGACTTAGCTAAGCTGAGGGGCAAAAATTAAATGTGAAGGAGCTTGCTAACATTCTTTCCATATTTTTCTTTCACATTTTGCCTTTCCTACAAAGACCTTTCATCTTTGTAGGAAGAGACCAGACTTTTTGTTTTTCCTGGGGCACAACATAACACTTTAATCCCAGTTCTTTCCTCGTCACCGCAATATTTCTACCCGAACCCAAACAGATACATGGCAGAAAGTATAACAGAATCAGGACAGTTTCAAAGCTAGATGGTAAATATCGTTACCAACCTTAATTTCCCTGACACAAAAGCAGCTGCTGTATCTGAGATCACAAACACTTTAAAACAGACGCTGTGAGGGTTTACACTGCTATCATTACATTTTTTTAGCAATAAAGTCTTTATCCTGCAGCAAAGCTTGTTATTCCATAAGAGGACTTACCATTTATTAATAACAGAAAAAAATCAAGTTAATAGTTTGATTTCTTTCTGGTTTTATCCTAGCGAGCTCGGCTGCAGTTAACACCATGAGAGTGGCCCGGGTCACAGCACCTCAGTGTGTCAATAGCTGGATATTGAAGAACTTTTTGAACGTGGAGCCTGGAAGGGCTGGTGGAGCTGTGGGTGACAGGGCTGCTCTCTCCTTGCCCTCACTACTGCCTCCCACGTCGAGCTCGCTGGTATGTGGGGCCTGTCCCCTGGGGACTCTGTCCCCCAGGAGAGGACACTGGCTACAGCAGTGCTGGAACCCTGGGCACAAGACTGCCCATCTAGACTCAACCTTCCCCTGGTCTCTCCTAGGACACAGGTTGTCTCTAAGTGCAGGGCACCCTCATTTTCCTGGACAGGGAGGCTTCTGGTGGCATGGGATGGAAACAGGCATCTCTCCATCCCTAGCATCTGCTCTCAGATTCATTTGCTCTTGCTCTCTCTAGGGAGGTTCACACCGTGGTGAAGGCCTGGGACGAGTGGAAAGCAGAGCCCTTCCCAGGTTCATATCCCAGTATAAAGGCTTCCTTCAGCTGTTCCTCTCCCAAGACCCACCAACCCCACTAGGCCCATAAATGACAATGTTACATTATCATACTTACAATCTAAAAATCAGAAAGACCTTTGTAGACATTATTTAGGCATCAACACATCTCTAATACCAACAGAAACTCCATTTTGCAGCTGTGGAAACTGTAACACTGCATGGTGAAGCAACACAAATCAGCAACCAAATAAATTCACACCAAAAAAGAGGAGCTTTTAATATGGTCAATGTTAAAACACATTGGCCCCTTCTGGTCTTTTGCAGGTCAGGATCAGTAGTTAATTGCCAGGCAAGGGAACACTGTCACACTTACCACACTTGTACCACACCTGGTAACGTTCTCCTCTTTTTGCTGTGACCTTGGTTAGCAGCTCTCCTGCATGCTAGCAGACAGGTCTGCATGCATATTGCAGCCTCTATCCTGCATATTCCCAAGATACCAGCAGTGCAGTTTCCCAGGATAGCGGCAGTTGCTCCAGCAGGACTTCCTCGGCCAGCCCAGTTGACAGGCGGTCAGGAACCGCTCGCAGAGCTGCGTCCTCATCCCCAAGCAAGTCCTGGCCCCCAGCCCCACCGCCAGCCCCTCCACCCTCCTGGCGCTGTAGCAGTGCCAGAGAGGATCCCTTCACCCATTAGTGAGAAACCACAAGCAAACAGAGCAGCTTGGCCAACACAGGAGCAACAACCTGAATTAGTTGGGTAGGGTTTCTTTTCCATGTCCAAAATTCCCTGCCTGGCTGCTGGAGTCTCTCTGATTGCCAGCAGAGGACTTGGGAGGCATTTTGTTGGTGAGATCCGAGGGAGGCTTTCGGAGCTGCACAGGCAGCATCTGGCCCCAAGGAGTCTGTGCTCAGAAGAGCTTGGCCTGGCCCTGAGGCAGGCACCATTAGCTGGGTTAGTGCAAGCATTAACTGGTTACCTGCCCTTCTTTCTGGTCCAAATACAAGTGTAAATGAAGTAGCTGAGAGACCTAGCAAGGGAAAAAGAGAGCCAATGTGGCAACACACATAAAAGCTTGGAGAAGAAAGGCTATTTGAAGCATAAGCAACCGAGGCGAGACGTGAGCGCGACACTGGGTCCCAGCACCTGCTGCAAAGGGCAAGGGACACATGGGTGATGATACCAGAAACTGGGAGAAGCAGCAGGGACACGTGTAGGTTAGGACTTTAAATGTAGCTTCTCCTTTCCTCGGCTTTCCCAGGGAGATGGAGAAGCCACTGCAGGGCCCCTACATGGAAAGAGTTAAGCAAGTTGCAAGCACGAGGGGTGGCCGCTCTGCTCTTTATGGGCACTTCCCCTTGGAGCAACTCCTGATGTCTGGCCACCTTTGTAATCCCCACTTAGGATCATTAGGAACCGAGTGGATTTACTACTAATTAAGGCCTGGGATTAGGGAAGGGCCATGTGACCATTGGCAGCTTTTGGTGCCAGGGCTGGGAGCTATTGTGGGAAGTGGGTTAACAGGGATCACTCGGCTGCAGGAAGGTCCTGCAGAGCCGAACTGGGGACTTCATGTCCCGAGCACAGGCATGAGGGAAGAGGGCAATTGATCCTGCCTCTGCCAGACTGTATGAACATAAATATCCTGTAGGAAAGGCCTTTATGACTAGGGCTTGCATAGATAAGCTAAACAGTCCGGAGATGTCAGCCTGTGCTACAGACTCAAAGGGAAACCAGCTGACGTTAATGCAATGGTGGAAACCTAATTTCATCCACCCTTTTTGTTTGTGGAGCTCGTTTCCTCCCACAGAAACGTCCTGTTATTGTCTGTCCAGCCTGGCCGCTCCATCTGATTTTATGGTTTGGCTCTGCCTGGGCCCTCGCCGGTTACTGGTGGCCCCTCGGAGACCTCCCTGAAAGAGCCAGGGAAAAACTAATGGAGCTGCCTGGGCTGTAGCTCTGTGGTAGTGTTTGGTTTTCCTCATTTTGGTAAAACATGGTTCCTAGAAGATGTCGGGACAAAAGATAAATCACGCCATGAAATACTGCAACCACTGACACACAACCAAACATTTCAAGAAAACAATGTGTATTTTCATTTACTGGTACAATATAGCTCAGTCAGGAGGCCACAGTTCTGGATCCCAAATGCAGATCTCAAAGAAGATACTTTTGGGTGGAGGGTACTCGGCCCTTCGAGACAGCAGGTCTCCAAAGGCTACAGGAGCAGGGCACAACGCAGAACCCAGAGCCCCGCAGACCAGGGCGCGCTCAGCGGGGTCACTGCACACCCGGTGCTGGGCGGCTGGACAGAAACGTCCTCTGGACTGGGTGCTGGGCCGGCCCCACGGCCCACACCGCCCTGCACCCCTTCCAACGGCAGCACCCACGGGCCCGGCACCGGCTGCTCTGCAAGCAGGGCCAGACCCAGCAAGGCAAGCACGAATCAGAACCGGGGGCTGTGCGCATCTGTGGCTGCAGGGCGTTTTCTGCAGCTCTCTCTTTGCGCAGCCGAGTGGCGCTTTGCGGGGCTTGGAGAGTTATTTGTCAGTGGGGATGTGGCATTGGCCTGTTTGGCAGAAATAGTTTATCTGGGATGTTGAACAAGGAAAACCGGATCCAAGAAACCCAGGAGCAGGTCAGGGTCTGGGAAAAGGAAGGAGTGAGTGGAAGAGCTTGGGATTTGGGACAGAGCAAAGCGGCGGGAGGCGTGGGGTGGCAGACGGAGCAGTGGAGGATGAGGAGGCCAGAACAGCAAGTGCTGGTTTCTGCGGGGGACTCGTGTTGCAGAGGCTGGAGGTGCTTCCCAGCAGCCGGGGCCTCCTCCCTGCGGCTTGTCTGAGCTGGGGGGCCTGGACCCAGGCCCCATCCGACAGCTCTGTGGGCCTTGCACCCACCCTGTGAGGGCTGCACACCGGGGCTGCAACACTCCCTTCTCCCAGGCCCCGGGAAGGAGCGCTGCCCATTCCCAAAGGCTGCTCTGCTCTCCCTCTCCTCCTCCGAGGGGAGCTGGGCAGGAGAAGGTGATCGGGGCTTAGGAGCCCTCGGGAGCAGGGATGGCTGAAGGAGCCCGAGCTAATTGAAAACATGCAAAGACCAGCAGGATTTACTGCCTGGTCATCTAATCCCGCCATTTAGCGCTGACCCACTTGAAGCGACAGCGTGTGACAGGGTGACCAAGCAGTGAGGACAGGATTAGGAGCCCCTAAGGGGATTGTGCTCCTGGGAGGGCACACAGGAGACCCGAGTGCCTCACGGGGCAATAAAAGCAGATGTCCCAGGCTCTGTCTCCAATTGGCGGCCATCAGAAATAGACTCTCTTGAGAGAGAGAAAACACCCAAGCGAGCCAGCTGGGAGGCACGGGGTGCTTGGGCCACTGACAGCTCCTCGGCCCATGAAATGGTCTGGCTCGGGTTTGTGCCAGGGTTAGCACAACTGCGGCTGCAAAACAAAACACGACGGGGAGGGGAGCGGGGGGAAGGGGACGGGAAAGCGAAGCCTGCGCTGGGACAGCTCAAAATAGGCAGGGGAAGCGGCCAGGGGATGGGAGGCAAACAAGGGACGTGTGTCTGTGCTCAGTCTGCAGTATCTGAGCCGGTGATAAATCCACAAGCGGCATCGCGGAGCTGCCCCTAATCGAGGGAGCCGCGTTGGGTCAAGTGATCTCTAAACAGAACAGACATGGGCCAAATGCCCAAAGATCCTATTCCCGAAGGCAAAAGACTCTGACAGATGCAGACCACCATGGCAGTTATAAGACTGGCTAAAACAACTTAGAGGAACGGGAGGGAGAGGGCTCCTGCAGCGGGAAGGCTGTCTCCAAGCACAAGGACCCTCCAATTTAAGTTTATTTCTGAAAACAGGCCTGTGAGGAGCACATTTCCAGCCCAGCATCTCACTGGGGATCTGCCAGCAGAAGATGGTGAACTGCAGCATCTGGGGGTCCATTTCTTAAAGCACCTTTCCTTCACTCATTAATCCCAGAGAAGACAGAGAGATCCTCACATCCTCTTGCTGGCAAAAGCCACATTTGCCATGAGACCTGCAGATGCTCAATACTTCTGAGCATCTGGTCGCTTCTGTAGGCTCCAGTTTCAACCTGACCAATTAAAGGTGGCAACCCAATGAACCTGCTAAGGGCTCATGTTCTCACCTCCCTCACTGCTTATCACATGCTGGCTAAATAGCTTTAAACACTGGCATTCAGAAAGCCAGAATAAGCCTTACACAGAGCGCTCTCCTCCTGCCCCAGCAAGTAGACTTGCTTGGCATGTGTCAGCTCAAAGCATTTTCCACATAATTAGTCATTTAAACTTCTCTCGTGTGGGATAATCTAGTCCTGTTATACCTCTTTCTCAAGGGAGTGTGTAAGGGTGTTGATAAACATTTAAAAGGAGTGGAAAAGCTGGGAAATACAGGCTGCTGTTACCACCCCTACCTGCCTGTATCACCCTTATCTTGGAAATGGCTCCCTTGGCAGCAAGGACAGCTAAACGGGCCCATGTCCACGCTGACCACTACACTTCATATCTTGGGAGACCAGGATTAATCCCAACTCTGCACTTTGCACTGCAACACACCAGGCTGCAAACCTCAGCCATTGGCACTCTCTGCCAAAACAGTGAGAAATTTGGTGAGAGAAGGGGAGGGACAGAAAGCACTTCAGCCGCTCCTGACTAACACACCATGAAGGGTGTAAACGTGCTAAGGTTTACACAGCCCTGTGAGCAGAAGATCTGATTCCACAGCTCCCACGAGGGGAAGAAACCTCGCTCCGCTTTCCTCTTGTCACACTTCTCCCCATGTAGCTCGGTCCCCTCCCTTGTGCTGGCTCGAGCGCTCCTGAAACCCACTGCGAGCTCTTTCACCTGCTAGGAAAAAAATGTTATTCTCTTTCTTTCTCTTTCTGGGTTTTCTGATAGTAAAATGGGAGTGGGAGTAAGAGCATCAGTCCATTCAGGAGCAGAAGAGACCTTATATCAGCTTGCCCTGTCTCTTGGCTCTGTGCCCCAAGCACACAGAAGCCAACAACTTGCTAGGGGACACATGCTGATGCAGTGAGCCCTGCTTTGCTCTTGGGTATCCAGAGCGCTTTTACTCTCAGAGCTGAAGCAAAGACAAAAACGGTCCTTGCTTTGCTGTAAAAAATCCACCAATCCATCCAATAACTCCCTCTCCACGCTGTCAACAGATTATTCTCTGCTACCCAAAGTAATGTGCAGAGAACACCTTTCTGGTCCATTATATGCAGCACTATTTTATCTGTTGCACTATTTTAACTGTTGCCTCTAAGGTTAGTTCAGCAATTGCACCGTACAACAGCACTACAGGACCCACAGGGTGGATTGCTTTCCTCCAGCACCAAATGGGGAGCTTCTTTAAACAATTAAACAGGCAAGACAGTATCTTCCTGGGACCCTGAACACTCTCCTACCTTCCTCCCAGATTCCTGCTGCTTTCCCTTGTATTTCAAGGGAGTGGGATTCTTAAACACACTGGAAAAGCAGAAAGGCAGGAAGAAAAACAGTGGTGCTGACTGTTCAGGCTAAAGAGCTGATAAAGACACTGCTTCATTCTGAGATGAACAAGTGGGCCCTGTGGGTCAGGACCACTGCAAGCTGGGGCTACCCAAGCATGAATCAGATTTTTTTCAGGATTTATGCAGTTTCTTCCTGTCCTACAAATGGCTCCAGCACAGAGAGCCTGCAGTGCATTACAGGAAGGGTAGAGGAGAAAAAAGGGTGCTGCAAAATAGGCATTCCGAAAGCCTAACTTATATCCATGGTGCAACTTCTTCATGCTTCCAGAGCAGCAGCAAAAGCCTCAGTGTCACAGAGCTATCAAATATCTCTGAGATACATAGCACAGAGATATCACCAAGATATCACAAATGCTGTGTCCTTGGGCACAGAACACCCAGTTTTGCCTTAGCTCCCTGTTTCTCCCAGGTTCTACTTTAGACTGGGTTTAGCTGAGTTAGCAAAACCTTCCTGAAAAAGCAGCAGTTCAAAGCAGAGTTTGAGCTGCCCCTGCCCTGAGCCAGAGTCTGCACAACACTTGGCACGGAAAGAGACGAAATTCTTCTCATCTCTTCAGAAAACAACACAGGTCTTTCCTCCCACCTGTGCATGGCACATCCCAGGGATTCTCTACTTCCATAATATCTTCCATTCAACAAGTTTTATAGATCTCAACATATCTGGCTAACTAAGGAAGTATGATTTGTTTTTACATAAGCTAAGGCCAGGAGAGATTGACTGATGTGTCTGTGGTCATAGAGGAAGCATATGGCAGAGCAAAATCAATTCTTTAAACTCCCATTCATATGCTTTTCCTAATACCCATCTCACCTATATATATATATCCTCTTGCAAAAGGTATGAAAATCTTAACTTCTTTACAAGTTTCGCCCCCCAAAGCACAAGAGTGTGCTCACTGTGCACATCTGCCTCCACAATAAGACCTCCCATGGTCTGGGAGCAGTTACCAAGTTCATGCAATTTTTCTGCAAATGAAAAATGGAAATACCACCTATTTTCTGTTAACACTGCTTCCCATTCACTTGTATATACATTTATTTCCAGTAAAGTTTACACCAGGTATGTGTTAACTTTGCAGCAGAACTTCTACCCTCCAGGCACTTGTGCCTTTTATACAGTATTCATCCCAAGAGGCACCTGGGTGGCGGAGGAATGGGAGATTGGAGCAGGACCTAAAGCAGTGAGTGAGTGTGAAGAGCAATGAAGATGTATAAGCAATTAAGATGATGAACTCAGCAAGCTGGGCCTGTTTAGTCTGGAGAAGAGA
>JAVCKT010024735.1:0-14951 GCA_032273925.1 Rhynchotus rufescens | reverse complement strand
GCTCCGAGCTCCAGCGGCCGCGCGGGCTCCCAGCGTGAGGCTCGGCAGCCAGCGCGGCCCCTCCTGCCCCCCGGAGCAGCTCGCGACGCTGCCGGGACACTCTGGCTCCGCTCAGGGCAGCACCCGCGTTCACCCTTCTGGGGAGCCCTCCAGCCGCGACTGCTGCAGCTGCTAGAGAGCATCCCCTGTGCAGGCAAGCACAGGGCAAGGCACACAAGCCCTCCCACACATTCCTGCATGTCGGGAGAGCCTTGAAAACCCCTCAGAGCCGCTGAGAGCAGGACATCAGTCCTCCCTTGCACAGCGCGTCTCCCCGGTGCGATAGTGCAGCGTGGCCGAGGAGCCCCAGGCACATCCACGCACCCTCGAGACTCCACATCTCGCCCTCGATCCTTGCTGGCCCCACAGCGACAGCCCTTGGGTTGTAACGGGTCTAACCTTGTGTGGCTGTGAAGCACAAGCTTGGGGAAAAACCAGTGGTTTCCACCACACGAGCGGAATAACATCTGCCCAGAAACAATCCGAAATGGTCGCTTTACATTCAGCTTGGAACAGCAGAACTATTTGAGTACAAGCAGATGTTTGGGAGATGACTGGAGAAGTATTTTTGCACGGAAGCCAAGTGACATATTGTGCAGTAAGAAAAACTAAAGCAGAACATTGCAGCCTAGGATTTGGCCTACAAGGACTAAAGCTCTGAGACCATCCCGGAGAAAAAGAGGAGCCATGTGGAAAGGGCAGCAGTGCATCCACAGCAGAGCAAAGCACCACCAACGTGAGCTAAGGGCCAGAAGAAACCCAGGCAAAGCAGTCCGTTTGAATGAGCAGCACAAGAACGAAGCCAGCAGCCATGTCCTCTCCATCAGTGACAAATCAAAGTCTTGCCATGGAGGACTAGGGATTCACCCACCAAGAACTACGGATTCACTCACCACGAATCCAAAATCCTCATGCTCTTTTACTCCATTGCAATGCTGCAGCTTCGCTCGTGCACCATCAGCATTAAGCTAGCTGCTCACACATGCCGTGCCTTCTACCCACAGCGTCCCTTGGGAGAGGACGGGCTCTCAAAGACACCCCTTAAAGGCCACAAATAGCTACCTCCCCCAGAAGGAGAAACTCCTGTTATCCCCCCGCCTGTGATCCCAGTCCACAGAATGCAGAAGGGCCTCGACAACATTTTATACTATATATAACTAGCCTAATTTCCAAGCAGCTCTTCCCGAGGTGGCTGCTCTGCCTCCTCCCCATCTCTCCCGTTAACTGCAGCGTCAACTGCAGCCTCTATTAGGCAGCTCCGCTTCAATTCGCAGAGCTGCCAGTTTCTCCCGCACTCCAAGCAAACCTACCAGAGTGAGAGGATTTAAAGGGCCATTTAGAGCGTATTAAAGAGCCCCTCGTCACCTCTAGTGCGGCCTTACTGCTCTTGAGTGAATCTCCCAAATAAACAATGTGTAAGGCTGAGCGCACAGGGCTCAAAGCACCTCTCTACCCTCCAATATCAGACGGGAGGAAAAACCCACTCTGCACCTTGGGAGGCTGAGGGCTACCTTTCCTTCTCCACAGCAGAGGATACCAAGACAGAGGGGCTAACAGCAAGCAGCTGGGGCTGGGCTGGGTACCTTTTTTGCCCCACACCGCTCTGTTGAACGGTTTACAGACGGCGCTACGTTGGAGCCGCCTGCCCCAAGGAGGGCTGCAGTAATTACTTCCCCTGAGCTGATATGGGGAGCTGTTGTGGAAGGCAGAACATCTTGTCCCCAGGTTATTTTGCTCCCGCAGCTCCTGGAAGGGTTTGATTGATAGAAAGTTATGAACTTCCCCTCCTCAGGCATTGCAGCTGCTGCCTTTGCATGGAGGAAACCAAGTCCTGAGCTCATCCCTGGACCCATCAAGCCTTTATCTCCTACTGATGTTGATGCAGAAAGGCTAGCAGACAGCACAGGGCTGAGCATCGCTGCTGGACACAGCACAAGGAAGAGACAACCTCGCATCTCTGACTTGGAGGTTGTCAGGCACTGTTCTAAAGAGATGAAAAACAACCAATCAAGCAGACGAGTTTCTGTAACACATGCTTTCCTCTATATCCAGGAGATAAAGCACCCCAACTTCAGCTATGTGATACAGTTCAAATTTTCTGCACTACCTCCTTTCCAGCCAGCACCACAGTATCCTAAATTCATACCCCCCCCACTGTACAGTTTTCCCAAGTTCGTCAGGACATTACATCTTGGCTGGGATATGGATGGAGCAGAGCAGCACTCAGCCCCATCCATGCTGCTCACTGGGCTAGTTAAGATCCGATGATAAATCATCAACCATTCTGCTCAAAAATTTCTTCCTGTGCAGTTTTAAGGGAGATTGGGTGGGCTTTGGCATGGACTGCATCTGGGTAGGACGAGTGAGTGTGACCCAGCCCAGCCTGCAAAAGCAGTGGTAGGATCCACCCGCCCTCCTGTAGGAGACTAGAAGTGAAATGGCTCCATCAGAGCCCACTCGGTGGTACACGAGCCATTGCAGCCTGACCCTTCCACGAGAGAGCTGCTCGTTAGATAGCCCACAGACGAGCCCACACGTTATCACGTGGGAGTCTGGACAGGCAGCTTGTCACCAGGACAGGGTCTGGAGATGTTCTAGGTGCTAGCGAAGACTGGGCTTCCTCCTCCTCTTTTCTGAACTGAAGAGTCAAAAGGCTGCAGGCTTGATGGGAGTAAATGAGGCACAGTGAGATTTAATTATCTGCAAGAATTACATGCGCTGCCCACTCCTATTCTGCAGCAGTCTCTGCAAGAGGACTTTCTCCAGAGGAACCCCTGCCAGCAAAGCCTCTCTTCTAAATATCTGCAGCAGCCGGTGGGGAAATCTAGCCTGTAAGTTGTCCGTGTGGTGCCTTCTTCACTAAAAGGCTGCTCTTTGCATGGAAGATCAAGTTACCTGAGGTCACCAGGATGAGACCAACACTCTACGGGGCTCGGGACCACCTGCCCAAGGAGACCACAGTCATCTGTGGACCCTACAGGAAAGCAGCTCGGCTGACACCATTAAGTGCGTTAGTAAGTAAGTCTCTGCTGTGAGAAGGAGCCCCAAAACACAGAGCTGCAATATACCTTCCCCCATGAAGCTGAACAAGAGAGTGTTCATCTTACCCAAATTAAGACACTACACGCTCTGACTGTGTAAAGTCAGACCATGGTACAGGGGACATGAGAAAAGCAGCACTACTGAGAGCTTCAGGATCCAATCAGCTCCTGATTTCACTAGGACGGGGACAAGGATCCTAGCTAAGCCAAAGGAGACCAGACCAAACTGCAGCACAGTCCTCTTGGTGACAACACCTACTCACACTCCCTGCTCAGCCCCAGACACCCGGAGCTCAGCCTCTGTGGCCTGGAAATCCGCAGCAGGGAGCGAGGGATTCAAAGAGCCTTGCTCCCGTTGGGAGCCCTGCTCCTCCTCGCTGTGCTGCCTCCGCCTGGCAACACCACCTGCATTGGGCTGCGAGTGGAACAGCTTTGATTTGCCAGCCCAGGGGGACAGGACAGGCACAGGAGTACCCATGTGCTGGGCACAAATGGGGATCCTGTGGCGGCCACAGTCCCAAGGGACTCTGCTCCGTGACGGGGGATGTTAGAGGAAGGAACAAGAGGTCCAGGTCCTTCCTGACCTTCAGATGCCCTGAATGGTCCTTCCCCAGGTGCACCAGCCATCTCCTTGATGGACAGTCCTTGAGCTGCACTTGCCCTCATGGCTGTATGTGCTGTGTATGTACAAAGGTTCGTATGGGGACCTCAGCACACCCAACAACTGCTACCCTAACCTCTGTGGCCTGCCAGCTCCAAAACCAGCCACGGCCACAGAAATACAGTCACAGTACTGCAACCATCAACCCACGGACAGACATGGTGACATGCTCTCTGTCCTGCCAGGGTCTTCTGGGATACTACACCACCCATCTCCTCCTATGTAAACTAATGTTAAGGAGCAGCTCTCCAGCAGAAGCCACCAGCCAAGGAGGATTTCTCCTAACTTAGTTTTTTGTCAGCCCTCAGGCTCAATCCTCCTGCATCCTCAAGGTCTGGTTCTTCTGCACACCCTCCCCTTGCACAAATGCCACCTGAATCTTGACAGAAATAGAAGACTATCCTCCCACACCCCACGCGTGCCCACGTGCTGCTCCCCGTCCTGTGCGTGACTCTACAGGCCTGTGGACACCACTCATCCAGCCTACCCACCGCAAAGTAGTTGGGCCAAAAAAGCCTCTGATCTTTAAGCGTTTTTCAGGGTCCACAGTCCCTGACCTGCGGAGCCAAAACACAGATCCTGTGTGTGGCGAAGAGCCAGGCCTGAACTAAGAGCTTAGTTCAATGCCCACATCATGACCCTGCCTTTTTCATCAGGTCTCAGTTGGCATCAGGCCCACGGGTCCGCTGCAACATGCTCACTTACAGGCATGGGGATCTTGGACAGTTCTTTGCCAATGCAGTTCTTCATGATGCTCCAGAGGTTAAGGCTGTAGTTAGGTTTGTCAGGGATGCGGGTCCTTCTCCTTTTCTTCGGCAGGAGATCTTTGCAAGTTGATTCATTGTAGCTGGTTTGGTTGGAGCTCTCAAACACCTGAAAAGCATACAAAGAAAGGCAGGTTTAAGCAGACTCTCCCAGTAGAGCCAACCCGAAACTGCCACCTCCTGGGCCTCCAGCTCTTGGTCACTGCTCCCTCACCACTCAGGGCACACTGGTTTTGCTCAGTCAAGTGCACTGCATCAAAAGAGTAACGGGGAACTGCATGGAGAGCCCCACAACCAGCCTGCTCTCCCGCTCACACCCCTCATGGCATCGCACGAGGTCCCTCCTTTCCTCCATCCCCATGTGACAAACTCACACTGTCCTCCAGGTTCCAGTCCTCAGGGTGGCCCTCGCTGGCCCCGCTCAGGTTACTGCCAGAACGCCTGCAGGGAAGAAAGCGCCGAGGGATGAATGTGGGGGCAGATGAACGTGGGGACGGCGGGTGAGAGCGGCACCGAGCAGCACTGCCACCCAGCACCTCTCCCCGCCGCACCGCGGGGTGACGCTGCGGAGGCAACGGGGTGACGGGGGCAGTGCCGCGGGGCCGCTCGGCACGCGGGGAGCCCAACGGCAGCCCTGGGGCTGGGGGCAGATCGTACCTGTGGTGCTTGGGGTCTGCGGTTACAGTGATGAAAGCTGGCGCGTCCTCCATGGCGTCGAAATACTCCGTCTCCTCATCTTCGTCACTGGCTTCCCCTTTGGCGGACTGCACGCTCCCTGCGGGCACCAAGGGGCTCAGCCCGCGCGGCGCCACCCTCTGCCCCACACACGTCCCCCCCAGGCGCCGCCTCCTGCCTCTCCCCTCCAGCCCGCTGTGAGGCCGCGGGGCCAACTGCAAATCCCAAAAGGAAGAAGGCACCGGGCAGCCGGAATCCTGCTCTAAGCCAGGAATCTGCCCAATCTACTCTCATCTGCCGTACTCGGGAGCACCTCCAAAGCACCCTGACCCTGACACAAGCATATGGTGAACACGTCCCATCACATCTGAAACATCTCCCATCCCAGCAGCAGCATGTGTGCCAGGAAACGTCAGTCACTATCCCTCTTGGTGCTCCTTCACCTCTCTGCAGAACCTCAAGTGGGACTGAACTGCTGCCCCTCGACTGTCACCACCGTCGAGGGACACAGGAACACCAAATCCTAGCATTTTGGAGGCACGGGGTACATGCTCCTGCCCTGCCTGCTGTGCCACTGCCCTGCTCCTCCTCGAGCAGAGCTCCACCTCTGCTATCTGCTTGGCTGCTCTCCCTCAAAACCACAATTCAATCTCTCCCACACAGCCAAGGACCACGCAAGGTCAGTGGGAAGGGCTGGTAGGACCAAGGTACCTCCTTCTCCAAGCGAGTGGCAGCCACAGCACTGCACGGCCGTGCCCACCGCTGCTCTGGTCTGCAGCCACTTGCCCTGCTTGGCTCCCCTCTGTCACCTCCACTCGAGCTCAAGTTACAAGGGGACATCTGAAGATGGACAATGTCCTTCTCCATCAGGAAGCTCGGGGACATGGGCCCTGCTTGGGGTTGCCGCTCCAGCAAGGACAGATGACAATGACACAGCCAGGCTACGCTTGGACATCCAAGTGAGAGGAAGAAGAGGGACGCCCTGGCCTGCAGGCTCTGGACACCTCACAGTAGCATCCTGAGCTGCTGAGCTGCACTTGTCTTCCCGTCGCAGAAAGGCCCCCTTCCTGCCTTGTCACATTCTTCTTGCACGGGGGTGAGCCGCCACAGGAGCAAGGTTCACCTCCCACAGTGGGGTCTATGGCCAGTCACACTGTATTTGTGCCTCTGCCTAAGCTGATTTAGCCTCTGCCCAGCCCAGCTGCCGTGTGTGGCACGCTGGGAGGCGTCAGGACGAGGGTGACACGGGGCACTGCCACCGTCCCCTCCAACAACAGCTACTTCAACCCTTAGTCCACGTTCTTTGTAAATACAGCAGGGTTCTGTTTGCAGGTTTCATTTCCCAGACTATGCCTGCTGCCTTCTGCACGGAAGAGAGGATTTAGCACTAATTTCAGAAGCCATTAGGATTTATAGACTGCTATGTCCTGTGACCAGCATAATAGACCCGTTGGTTGTCTCCAAGCAATAAACTCACCGTCCAGCAGCCAGGGATGCACCTACAGGCCAAGGTTACGGCCACTCAGCTAGTCGGATGCACGGGTGGGCAACCAGGACTGTGGACACGTCCCTCTCTTGGACCCCCATCTAAAAGCCTGGGGAATCACGAGTCCCCATGCAAGAGCAGCAGCACAATCCAAGATGCTTCCAGGGCTCCCACAGGAGCACACCAAGGGCGAGCTGGGTCAGCACCTCTCCCAAGGACACCGCTACCTTTCAACTGTGTTTTGCGCAAGAAAAACATTCACGAGCATACAGGGCTCGTGCATCCTTCTCACCCCACCGGCAGCAATGGAAAACCCATTTTTCCCTGCTAACCCTCTGGCTTCCCCCAAGGCTCTGCCCTGTGGCTGTGCCCATCGCAGGGCGCAGGACACTCGGCCCCAGCACCCGTCGCTCCTGCGCTGTCCCCGTCCCGGTGCCACTCACCCTTGGCAGTGTTGGCGATGCCCGCGCCGCCCGAGGACAGCCCGGGCGCTCCTCGGCAGGCTCGCTCCAAGCTGTTGTGCTGCTTGGCTAGCTGCTCGATGGTCTCCTCCAGGCGGATCCGCTGCTCTCGCTCATACTGGAGTGCCCGCTGCCATTTCCGACTGTGAGTTTCGGCTAAGTCCAGGAAATCACGGCAAGCCTGGAGGAGAGGCAGGAACCCGAAAACTCATCATACAGCCAGGACACATCTTAACTCCCAGTCTGGTCCCCTGCTCTTATGCTGGACTCAGTGTTTCAAGAAGAGCAGCCCCCATTTGCATCTCCTTCCTCATTGGCACCTCAGCGAGTGGCACCCATCCCAGCAAGCCCAGACTGGGTTTTCACAAACTTCAGCCAACCTTTATCCAAGATGAGCCACCTGGGAACCCCAACAGCAGTCTCAGGAGATGCAAAGAGGACAAAGGGTGCCCAGGTGACACAGGAACATCATCATGGAAGCTCAGCCAGTGAACTGGAGAGCCCTTTGCTCCAAGGAAACAGAACAGGAGGGCTACCAGGTCCTCCCTGGAGCTGCCTGCATGGGCCAGGAGATGGCAAAGGGTCTCTGCATCAGCTCTGTGAAGCCCCAAAGCCCTAGGCTTCCTGCAATGCACCCTTTTCAGGCGAATGGGACCAACCAGGTGGGGACACACACATGCTCTGCACAGCAAGAACTGGAGGGCTCAGGTGCTCATGGAGTTCTCGTGGCACCCACAGGTCTCTGCCCAGTGCCACCAGGACTGAGACAGCAGAGATGATAACACTGAGGATGCACAGAACTCCTTTGGCAGCTCAGTTCTTTACTGCATTGACCTGACGCTGGTCTGTGCAGCATCCGCATACCCATAAATACCCTTTGATGAGACACAAGTGTGAAAAAGACCTGGCATCAGATCCAGCCCAGAGGGACCAGAAATCATCTCTTTCCAGGCCAGCCTGGAGGGGCCTGGGAGACTCAGAACTGCTCTCTGCCTCGTCCCCTGCAGGAAAGAGGCTCTGCTTAAAGTCAAACCCCTGCTTCTTCGCTGACAGTCCCCCGAGCACGGCCAGGACAGGGTGAAGGACCCGGAGCACGTGGCTGCATCACTGCACATCCTCCCCTGGACCCTGGCGCAGGACGCCTGCTCGCTGCCAGCGCCAAGAAGTTGTGTTTCTACTGCCTGGGAAGAGGGAGAGACTTCAGGAGCTCTATTTGTAGGTTATTTTTATGTCCAACTGAAACACTGAGTCTCCTTGGCTTCATAGCTCCCTTTGGGGTTGAGCCCGTGGGAAGCTAAACGTGTGCACAGATGCAGGACTGCGCCTCCTCTTCTCTCCCCTAAGCCCGTGCAAGGCCTGGAGGGATACGCTTAACTCCTCTGGATGTTTAAAAGTGGAAAAACATGATTTTTTACAAAAAAAATACAGGTATTTGGAAGCCGACTGGTATTTTGTAGGCAACACAACTGTGTTTTCATATGGGAGCTAATGTTCGGCTTGCTCCATCACGGCTCCGCGCAAAGAATGAAACACTTAAAATAAATGCTGGCCTACATGGCTGAAAACGATTCAAGTGACTAAAAACAGAGCAAATTGTGCCTAACAAACTTCTAGCCAAGAGCAGGACTCGGCTATTTTCTGTGTTTCAGTCTGCTTGGATTTCACAAGAGATCCATGCAGCTCTTGCTTTACTTTACTCAAAACCTGGACTGGCTGGACTGGATCTCACCTGAGTATCTGCTTAGTGCTGCTCTCCCTGCAAGCACCGAGCCCGGGGCTTCTGCTTCCCTGAAGTATCCTGATATTACCAGGACCTGACAAAGAAAAGATCTCATTCATTAGCTTTTCATGAAGCCTTTCCATAGGACAGGAGAAGAATATGAGTCTAATCCAGCTTAAGAAATTCTTCTTTCACACACAGCAGGGAAGAGTCACCAGGAAAGAGATAAGGAGCTACAGGTTTTCATGTTTTAGAGTAAATGGTACCAAACTGAGGGAATTAATACGCTGACAAATTATATGCTTTCTATTCACCTCTGCTGTCTCCTGCTTCCCAATATTCACATCAAGGGTTTGAGCAGACTTGTGCAGTCACCCAGCTGCGCTCCCTGGACCGCTCTCGCGCTGCAGAACCAATCCCAGGATCAGCCCAAGCACCACACCAGCCAGGGGAACATCAGATTTACAGGCTGCACGTTCTTGCAAACCTGCTCCTCTCACAAGTGTAGACTGGTCTATTTAAGCGTCCCCAGGGTGAGTGACAGTATACATCGTTATTCTGCATCATTAAGGCTCTCTAATGAGATGCAATCGCACGCAGTTTTGCCAGGCAGAAATAACTCAGCTGAAAAGCATTTGCAAGCTCGGGGTAAGGGCTTGTCCTGGGGCCTTCATTCTCGGCCTCTGCATTTTCATTTGCACCATTAGGGATGCTAGGTAGAGGTTCAGAAACGCTGCCAAGGCTATAGGAAGACATGGACCTACCCACCTTGATATATGCGCCCCTGCTAGCACCATGTTGGAATGCTGGCAAGGCTGTATGAGGAGAGAGGTTGGGAATCACAGCCAGGGCTGAGGGGGAAGTCAGTGGATCAGCTCTGCTGCTCGTGAAGGACGGAGCACCCCAATGCCCAGCTCCTTCTCAATGCCAAGGGCCACGCTTGGCTCCAGGCTGGGATGCACCAACCCTCACCACGTTGCTTTCCACTGGAGGTAGGCAGGGAGGTGCAGGTCTGCAGCTCCTGTCCTCAATTCCATAGCTATACACTCCCATCCTCACCCTCCGGAGCTCCTCCAGCCCCTCAGCCCCCTGGGGACCATCCAGGTCCTCCTTTCCAGGGCCCTTCACAAAGCACCGTGTTTTCACTCCAGCTCCTCCCTGCACCCAGAAGAGCCCCATTTGCTCCCATCTGCTCGCTCGCCAGCTCCAGGACCCTCTCCCCAGCCTCCAGGTGAGGCCTCCAGCCAAGAAGCCTTTCTCCAGCCTTGCTCCAAAGACCTCCATCTCGAGCTGCACACCAAGCTGGCTTCTCCTGTTACGCTGATGTATTGTGTTAAGAGGATGGCACCGCACGGGCAAGTAATCAGATAGGAGCCTTGACCTTCGCGGGAGGGCAAGCTCATTATCTGCTCTGGAGGGCCTGTCTCACCCTGCTTGCACCCAAATGCCCATTTCAGTGGAACATAATATGGAGAACACCAGCTGTCCCCAGCTCAGCAGCTTGAAGGCTTTCAAAGGAGGACATCACCTGCAATTATCCTGCTGCAATTAAAGGCAGTTTTTAAGAGTGTTATGGGGAAGATAATGCTTCTGGTACAAGGGTAAATTACAGAGAAATGAAGTGCTTACAGATGAGCTAGGCAAAAGCAGACTTTCCAAGCCCTGTACGAGGCAGCTGGAAGTTCAAAGGAAGCAGAGGAGAAATCCCAGGACCAGTCAATACCCTAAATAAGGACTGAAATGGGTAAAACTTTGATTGTCCCATCTTGAGGCTCCACGGAGTTTCTCTGAGGATTTCAACCATATCCATGTTGGAAAGTCCATGCCATTGAGAAGCAGCCATCAGCGCTGCACACTCTCTCCCTCACATCTCCAGGGAGATGGGTGGCTGGATCTGAAGGTTTCAGGAAGGTCCTGGACAACCCTCATGCTGCCAAATCTGCCACCACAGCTTTCCAGGATCCGTGAGATGCCACACAGGAGGCCGTGGCACCTCCCCGGGGCCTCAGCAGCACTCTCACCTGAGCACCAGGTCAGGACCATGGTGCTTGCTGCATCCCACAGCTTATGTCCATGTGGATTTATGGGATGAGAAGGCACAAGGAGATTTGGGGAAGGGGGAGATGCCTGGGCCTGCCATGGGCTTCTCCAGGGCTCTCCTGGTGGGGCCACGAGGCCGGAGCTGTGAATGAGGCCATGCCCAGGACCATCCTGAGAGCCGCCCAAACTGCCACGGCCGGTATCTAACAAAGCACATGGATGCATCAACCCAGCCAAGGGCAGCTGCCTATGAGGCTCCAGGCTCAGGGGTCGCATGTCCTACAAGCTGAGCCCAATGCGTCCCAACAGCAGCTTCGCTCATGGTCAAGGTCTTCTCTTGGCTGCTGTCCCCAGCCCACCACATCCCAGAGACCCTCACGAGCCTAAGGCAGCGCCACGGGTGGATCCTCCCTTGGGCGGACACCTCCGGCCTTCCCCAACCAACCACTTGCCCAACCAACCGCTACACCTGTGTACAACTAAGGCACTGATGCCCTGGCGTCTGGCCTGCTTGAGATTTTAAGGAAATGCCCACCACCCACTCCAGCGGTGGGGGTTACTTCTGGGTGTGGGGGTAATTCAGCTTGTTAGAGCAATGTGGGACTTCAGGAACCACACAGAGATGGAGGATGGAGGGCTCTCTCCTCCTGCTCAGGCGACCACAGCTGCTACCCTCTGCTATCGCAAAAATTGGTGTTTTGATGTATTTCTGTCTCTTAGGTGGTTTGGTTCAAACACGGAGAATTCATAGACAGCATCAGCACCCTGGGAGAAGGAAAGGATGGCTGCTGGCAAGTGTCCTGTGCGAGCTGCCTCGTGGGGTGTCCCCGCGCCGGGAAAAGCACGAGCCGACGAGATCTCTGTTTCAGGAGATCTGCGACGCCAGCCCTGCCCCGGCAGCGCTCCTTGATGGAAACTGGAGGCTGCAGCTTTGCAAACGGCCCCTTTCCAGCTCCACGATGCAGGGGAACAGGATTTGAAATTCTCATGGCCGTTTGTTTGAAGATAAGTGACGCCATGCAAATGCCAGGAACATCGGAGGCAGTAACAGAAGAACATCCCGAGACAGAGTTCTCCAACCGAGACGCCTAGTTGTGAGCATCAGCCTAACGGCCAAGCAAACGGGCGTTACTAATCTGTTTTTATAGCAAATGGTGCAGAGTGTGAAAGGCTACTGCAGCTATGGATGCTCATCAGCCCGTCCAGAGAGACCTGATGGAACTGCTGAAGCCCCAGCACAACTCATCCTTCACTCCTGAATCTCCCGTTTTACTGGATGAGCATGGAACAGGAGGAAGGCCTGCTGGTGGGGGCCCTCCTCCTCCTCCTTGTACCTCCGTGTGTGCCCAGACAGGTGCCTGATCCCGCTCTCACAAGCACCTTCTACACTCACATCACTCCACCGAGCTCAACGGTGCTAGTCCTGATCTACGGAGGTATCAGTGGGAGTCACGCCGCTCCCCGGGCCATAAGGAGCAACACCTGGGTCCCTGTCGGAAGGGATGCTCTGAGCTCCATCCTTTGCAGGCCACCAAAACCCTCTTCTGTGGCCACCACGCAATAATAAAACCAAAATAAAACCGCACGCATGCAACCCCCGCCGTTTCTCAACCTGTGTGATCACGGCAGGACCTAAGCCAGCGCACCCAGGGTTCCTACGCCTCCCCGTAGGGCACCGCACTGACCTTGCTGAGGCAGTGACGGCGCCCCGGCTGGATCCCCACTCTGCATCCACACTGGCACTGCGGCTCCTGCTGCTCCCAGCCCAGCTGCTCCCCGCAAACACACGCTGGGGCGGCCCGTCGGGTTACGTTAGAGCTCCAGCATTTGGTTGCACGGGCTGCAGCGGCTGCTCGAGCAAGGAGCAGCGGAGGCTCCTCGCGCACTAAGCTTCTCCCAAGACAAAGAAATGTGCACGTTAAACAGGGCTGTGCTCGCTGCCGGCCTCCGCGGCTGGGGCCCTCCCCGGCTGTCAGAAGCAATCGTCGCAAACCCGCTCGCCGGTGCCTTCCTCCGAAGGACGTGACACGACTTTGCCCAGCGAGCGGCCTTCCTCCTGCGAGCACGCGGGCTCCCCACGCGCGCCCGTGGCCCGCCTGGATCTGCAGGAATGGCCAGCGAGCCCCGGCGCTGCTCTGCACGCGGGGACACACGGACAAGCCCAGCCCAGGCCGCCCAGACAAAGCAGCTCCTCCCGGAGCAGGTCGGGTACGTTGGAAACAGCAGCCCACACTTGGGAAGGTTTGGCTTTTCCCAAGCGGCCGCGCTCAGTAACGTTAATCGGGGGCCAGATGCTTTTTCCAAACAGTCCAATCCCATGTTTTCACTGGATCCCAGCGCTGTCCAGAGGAGAAGCAAACAGTACGAGCCCTTGGCACCCTGCGAGTGGCAGAGAGCACGACGCAGAAATGTCCTGGAGAAGGTGAGGAGTCACTGGGCAGGGTGACAAAGGGGCCTGGAAAGAGGTGGGTGACAGGGACAGAAAAAGGGGTTGGTGGCAAAGGGAAAAGTGAAGCAAGAGTGGGGGCAAGCAGGAAGGTCTGGAAGGGAAGCTGAAGAAGGAAGAAGGGCACCAAGCTCTCCAGCACTGAGATGGTGCAAAGCCGGTGCAGGGAGAGCCTGAGGGAAAGCCAAGAAGAGAATGAAGGAGCTACGGGATCTCCAGGAGTTAATGTCCAAGAAATAGCTGGAAACACCAGGCCAAGTGGTAGTAGTAGGCGGAAAGACTGAGGAAGAGTGAGATGAGAAGCAATGGGACATCAAGGAGAAAAGGAAAAAGAGACCAATGCAGCGAAGTGCAGGTCAGGGTGAGTGGGAGATGGCCACAGAGCAGACTGAAAGCAGAAGAAAATAGGAGACAAGCGAGCAGTGAAGGATGAGGATGGGGAAATGCTGTCAGCACGGCTGTGGAGCGGGCAGGGCAATCACGGGTGGGAATGGAGCAAGCAGAGAGGTGAGGGAAACTCAGAGAGCAGCAGAGGGGCCTGAGGGACAAGCCTAGGATGGACAGCAAGGGATCTGAGAGTGCTTGTACAGTCAGAGGAGAGCAAGAAAAAGTGTTCAGAGAATGGTCCCAAGGGAGTGGGGAGTGAAGGCAAATGGGTGTCGAGGTGGCAGAGGGGGGTGTCCTGCCATGGGCAGGCTCTGGAGCTTTGGGGGAAGACAGTGAGATCCTCTGCAGATACCACATGCTTATGAAGGGGAGAGCACGGACCTGAACACAACAGCACACGAGCGGGCTCAGGACAGGAGAAGACCGACAGGACCATCAGATGGTCTCCACAAGTTTTTGTCCACACAGGCATGGTGTAAGGCAGCAAAGCTGAGCAGGTGGGAGGAACCTGGGTGGGCAGCAAGGCAAGAGCAAAGGAGAAGCTCCAGTCTCAAGAGAAGCCCCTGCGCTTCTGAGTCCAGACCCTCCTACCAGATCAGCACCCACAACACCTGCTCCAGCAGCCTCCAAGCCCCAGTAAGCTCTGAGACGAGGTTGCCACACGTGCAGAGCCTCACACATGGGTTAAGAGGGCATGAGGGCTTTACATGGAAAGGATGAGAAGGGTTTTTGGAGAAAAGAGAACCTACAGTGTCCCCCAAGGACCAAGGTGGAGGCAGGCCGAGCCCCAAGGGATGCAGTCAGCCAGGCTGCACCAGCAGCAGCAGCGAGCAAGCCTCAAATAATCCCCCACACCCACATTTACCTCCACGTGCCACACACCACCACTCACCTCTCCTGACTACTTCCCACCTGCCCTGCACCAAATCCCGCTGCTGTGGCTCTCCGAGCTGGAGCAGGGTCTCGGGAGCGCCCGGAGCTCGAGGAGCGCCGGGAAGCGTCGCAGCGCCCGCGCGAGCAACAGGCGGTCGGAGGCCTGGAGCCCGCGCTGGACGTGACCCCTGGGTGGCTCCGGGGCCAGGTCTACCCCCAAGTGCCTCCTCCAACGGACGCGCAGGGACCTACGGCACCGAACACGGCCACCCGCTCAGCCCGCAGCAGCACCCTGGCCAGGGCAGACAAGCGCACTGCTTGTGAGCAGGGCTCTGAGCTGAGCGCACCCCTCACCGTC
>JAVCKT010024733.1:0-11681 GCA_032273925.1 Rhynchotus rufescens | reverse complement strand
AGGAAGGAAGGAAGGAAGGAAGGAAGGAAGGAAGGAAGGAAGGAAGGAAGGAAGGAAGGAAGGAAGGAAGGAAGTTGTTCATCTGCACAGCCTTTACTTCCAGCACATCAATTTTTATATGCTATACATTCATATGCTTGGTATGCAGTGTTTGTGACCTTTACATATAACAGAACTGTTATAAGCAAATTATGACATGTTTTCCTTTGAAATAAACGTATGGGAGTCAGTATGGGCTTCACAAGTCAATATTTAGTTTATGTAGGTCCAAAATTAATAGTTTGATGTTAGAATGAATAAATATTTTAGCCATCACCACTTGAAACAGCTTTTTATTTATTTATTTATTTATTTAACTGAATACTAGAGACTGAATAGTGCAATTACCTCTTAAAGGACTGTTCTTTCTCTAGTAATAGTTTTGTTTATTTCTTTCTTTTAACCTCTCCATATTTGGTAATTCAGATTTGGTAAATAAGATTCATATCCTTCTCTGAGCTCATTTTAAGTCTATCATTATAATCATTTAATTTGCATCTTCCGCATAATGAGAGCTCATCCAATAAAGAACAAGTTGTATGACTGAAGTATTAATGCCATGACAAAATGCTAAATTAATAACCAATACTCTTTGCAATGTTCTACTGCACTATTTCACATTCCAATTGCTTTAATCCAGTACCTCAATAAGTTGTCAGGTTTTTCAGGATGTCTATTTTCTGTTGCATGGAAAGTCAGAATTCTTGTTGACTTTATTAGATATGGAATTGATCCCCATGTAATCAGGTTTTGTGTATACTTGATAAAACTACATAGAATTGGGTAAGTATTCTCTATTAGCTGAAACAGAGTACTGAGAGTTAAAATTTTGTGTATGTTATTTGACTTTTAAAAATAATTTGCCCTGTATATTTGCTTATGTCACATTTTCTCTGCTCAGCCTGCCTCTCTATGGGTCGGCAATAAAATCAGCTCACCTCAGAGAGGTGATGACGTTAATTGATGGTTAATTGACATTTCTGTAATGCTTTGAAGACTAGGATTAAAATCATCATGAAAGGTGGAGTACTTTTATCATCATTACCACCACTACTGTTTACAATGGTTTGCACTGTCCTTTCTCTTTGTCTATAGAAGATCTTTAAACAATGAAGAGGATTAAATAAGTCACATAGTAATGATGTGAACAAGATGTATATCTGGTAGCTTTTCACCCTACTGCTGTGACATTTCATCAGTTTGCCACAGGAAAACATCTGTTGATACCTATCACCTTTTCTGCCTTATTCCATATTCAGTAGGTTCTGATCTTCTGGCTTTTGTATCCCCCATGGTACTTTTCATTTTCTCATGTCCTTTATGATTTATTTTATAATGTCTTGCATGCACTTCCTTTAGTAATTTGCTCATTTTTATTAGGTTTTTCATTTTGTTGTCATTTTGTCACTATTTCACCAGCCATCTGGCCTGCTAATCTTCTTCTGACTTTTAGTACTTTCCTCATCACTGCCTCATGTACATTGGTAAAAAGTGATTACATCCTGCTGTCAGTCTTGGATTTTTTTTCATAAAAAATATATATATTTATTTTTGTTATTGAGCTTTCCTTTATGCGATTGAAGTCATTAAAAAGAAAACGCCAAATCTTCACTATCATTTTTGTAATTAAGAGATATGAAATGTAAATTATTAGTAGTCCCATGGCACAGGATAAAAAAGGTATGTTTTAACTCAGCTAAAGTTAAAAGTCTACTTTTCAGACATCAGCATTTAAAGAAGTCATTTAAGAACAAGTTTGATATTTGATTATATATGTGAGAGAAACACATTTTTTAGGGTATGATTTAGATTTTTTTTAAATAGCTATGCTATTCCTCTCCACTGACTATCAAAATTGTGTAGGCTATTATATTAGATGAAGAAATCTATATTGAGATCCTTTGATTCTGTGCCAGCCATGGATACCCCAAAATATCCATGCTTGGTAAGTAATTCAGAGAACTGTAGGAGTGACTATAAGCAGGACTAGAATGAGTAAACTTTTTAAAATTAAGGAAGGATTTTCAGGACAAATCAATTTAAGGAATTCCTGTGTCCTATATGGCTCAGTAATTGGATTAGATTGTCACAATACACCCTTCCAACCTGTATAGTTTATTTATTTCAGAGATGGCAGTTATTAAGGATGGCTCAGTTTTAACTTGTTCACACTGAGTAAGGGTCTGATCCACTGATTTTAAGGAGTGTTGAATATCTGTAGCCTTAGTTGCTAGTTTCTGAATCTGAAGCACTCAACACCTCAGTTTGCCCATATCCTAGTAAGAGTTTTGCATAAGTTTTGCTTTCCCTTGAAATATGGATCCTAATTCACTTCCAGAAGCCATCTGGATACTTTCACACCACGCTAGTAAGTGTCTGCCTAGCAAATTTGTATCTATTATAGGACTCTATGATGTTAGTGGCACCCTAGATCCTTTCTACTCTCTTTTGCGGTCCATTTTAATTGTAGATTTAGATCTTTTCTATTGGAGGAATTCAAAATTCAGTGCTTGCCTATAGGGATCTTATAGATTGCTATATGATAGCTGGTGGTGTAATAGTAAATATTTTGCATCTTATTGGTGATCACTACTCCTGTCCTAGATGAGTAGGGCAAAAGTTTTTAGATTTTCTTACTTAAGGTAATGTTGAATATTTACATTGTCCTTAAGCTTGATTCTGAAGGATTTCTGCAGTTTGAATGCAACTATATGAATTATTTGACTCATCTGTAGATTTGAATCAGTAAAACTGTTACTTTAAAACATATTGTGCTGTTTGTAAAAAAAAAAAAAAAAAGTGCCATTCACTTCTAACTCCTATTATCATTTCCTGCAAAATAAGTTGCTGCTGCTCCGAACATTCCTACAATTCTATATGTGAAACCATCTCACATTCCAGATGCTATTTGACTGCTTTGAGATTATGTGATGATTCCTCAGTGTTTGAGGAAACAACCCCTTACCATTAAAGTCTTTGAAGACAGAATTGTTTTTATCCTTTTCATGAATGTCATGGAGCATCCCATGACAAACCTTGCTCCTCTCTAAGGAACTATTTCTTCTCTCTTTAAAAGAAGTCAAAAAAAGATATTTGCTTTTTGCAAAATGTCTCTATACTTGATTCAGTCATTACATTTAAATAACTCAACAAAATACAAATAAGTCAAACATTAATATAACCCCAGGGAGCAAGAATGCTGTTCCCAGCCTGAACACAAGCATCTTTGACACAGCAGTTAACTTCACAGTAGAGGTTACGTTATATATATTATTGGTGAACATGACTGTAATATGTTGTCTATTTCTCCTAATTTCTAAATGTAGGCAATTTTGAAGTATAAGATAGACTGCTAGATTTATCAGTATTTATAAATTACCTATTCTTTGTATTCTACTTGAAATTTTAACAAGAATAAATTATGATATACAATATTTCTTTTTAATATTTGGAAATGTGTTTTTTTCCCTCCAACTATGAGTTGTTCAGTCCTTTGTGGATAGATATTTTTAATTAATTATTTATAAAATGAAAGACATTTTTCCTTAATGATAAATTTCCTTAGATGTTAGAAATAATCTGCCTAGGAAAATAATACTTACATGCATATTACACTCTGCCATAGATATTTGATGACATTAACGCATGCTATTCCATCATATTGTCAGCCTATTTCACCACCTCAGTGCATCCAAGAATGTCTAAATTAGTTTCCTGTCTTTTAATTTTTTTTGTTTGATGTCATTTCTGATAATTTTAATACCAAGGAAATTGCATAAGGAGGTAAAATCTGTAGCAGAGACAACTAAGTTAACACTAATACACTAATTTATTTTTTTTCTTCTACTGTAGTTTTGTGTATCTTAGTAGCTGATCTGAGTTTTCCATTTGAAAAATAGAAGGGTGAAGGGGAGAAGGGATATTTAATATTCTGCTTTTTTTGTTTGTTTTGTTTTGCTTTTTTTTCCCTCTATTTGCTTTCCTTTTTAATTTTATAGTAGAATGGGGTGAAAAAAATGGGAAAGGGAAAGAAGCTCTCACAAATTTTCATGTAATATGTTCTCAATACTTCAGCTGCCTGACTGGCAAGCCATCTGGACGTATGAGGACTCTCAGATGTCTTGGTCTCACAGTTGGCTGCATTCTTCCCTGGTGTCTGAAGGAGAGAAGCAAATGTAGAAGGCTTTCAATAGTCAGGGGACATGTGGCTGAGGTCAGAGCTGGATAAGTTTCATGAGTACAGCTTGTAAAGAGCAATCAGATTTCAGCCTCTGGGTGCAAAATCAATGAAGACAGATAGTCTTTATGAGTTACATCCACAAAAACAAAATTTATAGTGACTCATGCCTTATAATACAAGTTTTATCACTTTGGATCACATTTTCTATGAAGATTGTGATTGGATTGAACTCAGTGTGTCTGAATTTGCCATTTAGGAAGTATGATACATGAAGATCAAAAAGAAATTAAACATTACAGCCCAGACTTATAGCTAGTGGCTTATTGGCATGAGAGGTCTAAAAAGACTGGTGGCAAGTGTGCAGAGGGACCAATAAAAACTGGATGGCTGCTTCTATCAGGCAGGTGGCTGCTAAGCTCTTACACTATAAATTAAGAGGACTCACCTTTAAAAGTCCATTTATCCTGAAATAAAGACAAGGTGATCTGTGCAGCTGACTCACTCAGTTTAAGTTCTCAAAGACTCTTTTGGGGATTTAAACAAAACGGCTTTATTTACTTATTTATTTATTACAGGAAGCTAAAGTTCTTATGATTTTTCCTTTTTAGAAAAGCCTTTAAACAAAATAGTACCTGCTTACCTACTTATGAAAAAGGCCACATTTCTAGATCAGTGTACTGTGTGATGGGGAATTTATGAATCATATGAAAACAGAAAAATAGTAAGTATTTGCTCATAATGAGATTTAGTAGTTGTTCATGTTCAGTCTTCATGGAAGGCTGGAAGCCAGAAAGGCTAACTACCTTTCATAATTCTGATTTTTGCCTAAACTTCAAGCAATCGATCGGGCTTTTGTTAAACTGATTTTATTGCTCAAAAAGTCTATTCATTATACACATTAAACCTATTTTTGAAAGGGCTTTCAACACTAGTATGTCTGACCATAAATATGAATGATCTAAGAAATACCATTTTTTAACATTCAGTTTGCCAAACATCAGTCTGGCAATGAACTCCATTAGCTTCCTTAGCTACAGCTGTGTTTCTGCAGAAATTTTGTACTAGTAGTCCAATGACCGCTGAAAAAGCTAGGTGATTTCAGTTCATGTTCACTACAGTTTTGCTGTTTTTAATTCAGTGGTCTAAGAATGATATGGCTATACCTGCAAGAGAATCAGAACACACCATTTCTATCTGAAGGAAAATACATTTTTCATGAGTACATTTTCACTTTCAGACTTTCAGAGTAAGAAGTTTATGCAAAAAACACAGTGGATTTAGGTAGTGTAGGTATCCTCTCCATGCAGAGATGACTATATTGTAGTGATTCTGGACAAAGTTTATAGATACTTTGGCTTTAATTATTTTTGTTATTATGACTATTTTGGCACCTAGATATGGAATTGGGTTTTGGCTCCTAGATTATGGATATTTCATCTCCTAAAATCACTTGTAAAACTCAATCTGTAAGTTTATTATTTTGCATGCTGAACACTCACTAACAATTTTAGAATGCAATTACTTAATGAGAAGCAACATCTTAGAGCACAGAAACAAAAGACATGAAATAATTTCAAATTGCTAAGTGCTCTATTTTGCTACCTTAACATTCTTTTTATATACTTACGTACGATCATTGTCTTCTTATTTTTTTCTGTCTTACTGAAAGAGCAGAAGTAGAGTATCTTTTTGTTTATGACATAGTTTATATCATTTGGTCCAGAAGTTTAACAGTAATTTGTATTTTGTGACAATGTGGCATCCACATCCAGGTTATCAAGAGTAGAACTATCACATTTGGAAAGATATCTGAAATCATTATAATTTTTGTCACATGAAACTCAAATGAAAACAAGCCTACTCAAGATGTCTTAGAAATACTTTTTATTATTTTCAATAATACTATTATTGAAATAGCTTTCTTTTTTCTTTTTTTCTTCTTTTCTTTTTTCTTTTTTTTTAAATCTTGTATCACTTGTAGACCACAGCTTTGTCTTGATTCTTGGATTGCATATTTGAACAGAACTCTGAACTGTCTGCCCAAAATCTTCTTTCCATAAAATTAAAGCATTTCTTTTATTCCCAAATGGGATACACAACTTGTTTAGTGTGTCAAGAATTTAGTCCTCCTTTCATTTTTGGTGGGTAAAACAGATACAAGATTAATATTTAAGAAGAAGTAAATCATTTTTGTTAGAATCTTTTAAGAAGTTGGATGCAAAACTATTCTTTTCAGACAGTTGATGTTAGGATCCACAAGCTTGGAGATTAAGAAAATGGAATATCATCACAGAGATGTTCTGATATGATGGTATTTGTCTATAAGCAGGTAATACCAAAATGTCTTCTCTGAATGCTTTCTGTCTGTGTCTGGATTTAGATGTTCTTCTTTCTTACTGATTTCTTTTTCTGCTTTGAGACTAGGAGATACCGCACACTAATCTGGATTTTTCCTGCAGTTATTTATGCTTTCTGAACTGCCCCAAGGTAGATATACATTTCTTTTTTCCTCCTTCTCACAAAAGCTGTGTTGAGCATGTTGTGACGGGTGTGCTCCTTCCCCAGCTCAACCTGACTTTTCACATATAGCACTATTCAAGTGTTAACCACCAGTGACATTATCTGAACCTGGTATTGCCTCCCTGATTTCCACCCCCACTCAGATATTAACCATCAGTTACAGTCCTGATGGCTGCATCCTGATGGGGAGATAAGGCTAATTGTGCACATACTAGCCAACAGTCATTTCTGAATGGTCTATAAGTCAATTATCTTATCCCATAAACATGAGGATACCTTAAGAGCCCATTGAGTTCTCCTTGCATCACAGCAGGCTGGACACCAGGATTTTCCCTTGAGCAGGGATGCCTCTCAAGGATACTCCTTGGGATTGAGAGATCCTTACCTACAACAGATCCGTGGTAAGTGACTGTAGCATGCTCTCTCTTTTTAAATTTGCAAACTTCGCTGACTTAACTGTGCACAAAATTCCTTATTCATAAACTGTTGATGAGGTCTGGAACTAGGATTGTATCCAGCTGCATACAGTCTCCTCTGAGAAGGAATGTGGACCCAATCTGAACCTCATGACTCAATGAGAAGGTGTCCTTGATAATTCCTTGTATTATCTAGTACCTCATGCAGTAAATAATAAGTGACCTTGTCATAGAATATCATGAAACCATTGTCCTTATCAATAACCTATTACTATTTCTTTCACGAGTGAAGTGCATCGTGTCACTCACCTCCATCACCACTCATTCTGTGACACATATCTACTTAGCTATTTTGTTTTGTCCCATCAGCAAAACATTGTGGCTGAATTATAGCCTCCAAGCCTGGAAACGTCTTGGAGAAGCTGCAGTCGTATCATCCCAGGAAGAGCACTAGAAATAATGTGCTTCCAGAAATAATGTGATTCTAAAATCTTCCCAGAATTCTCGGACACAGCTACTGCGTTACATGTTAGGGATTTTTTGAGAGGCTTTTGAGATCTTATGACAAGGATGAAGAAGCTATGCCTGAACTCAAGCTCTCCCAGCCTTGGGTCAACTTCTTGTGGTTTTAAGGAGCCGGTAGGAGCTATCTGTAGACAGAGGTCTACACCAGCCTATCTGTGGTTCACTGCTCACCACTGAAGTTATTTCTAAGTGTATATCAGTTTATCTTTCAGAAGTGATGGACAAACTGAAGACAAGGAAAAATCTATTCTACAGGAATACTGTCACAGGAATGCTACAGAAATAATCACTTGTACAAAAACACAGGTTTTTTTTCAGCCATTCTCAGTAGTGCTGTGAATTATCAACATATCTCTAAAATATACTGTTTTTATTTGGCTAAAGATTGTTTAGCCAAAAATAATGATTTACCGTAAAGATTCTAAGTAAGTATTTGCTACTTTATTTACTGCTGTATGTGCAAGCATGATTTTTAAGAAGTCCATATGGACTGGTGTTACCTCCATAATTGTGAATGTGGTGAGGTTGCCGTAGCACTGCTAGTCGAGATTCACTGAGATATACATTTGATTTCTTGTTTTTTTTTTCCTTAGTTTGGTCTTCTCAAGTATTTTAATATTGATAAATGCTCTGTCAAGAGGCAGTAAATGTCATTTTGGTATTAACACTGGAAGATCAATCATGACAGAAATGAGCATGCTCTGTGAACAGCATTAATAAAAAGAAGGGCCAGCTCATTTAATTAGTTACTCTTTCCCTAAAGCTTTGAATGTGTGAAATGTTCTATAAACAGTGCAATATTTTATTATAATTTTTACAAGGTTCTAGTTAGTGGTATTGAGGGAAATTTGGATTTTCTCATAGGAAATCGGAAAAAAATTGCTGTCAACCAGGAATCCTGCGAATTCAGTAGCTAAAAGGATTAGAAAGCCCTAAGTCTGACAACTTTTGATATGGAGTTACAGATTTATTTTAATAGACTTTGGTTCTAAATTCATTAAAAATGTTAATACAAGAAACAATTAAGGGACAGCAGAAAGAACTGGGCAAGCAAAAAGATTAATCAAGGATTTTTCAAAATGAAAAATCTCTTCAGAAATTGTATGAACTATCATGTGGAAACAGAATACAATCCCAAATTGTTCTAAGATCTACTATAGAATAACAAAAGTCCAGGATGATGAAGGCTTGAGTACTGCATTCATTAGGGCTAGTAAATCATGCATTTTTTTGAAAGGTACTGAATTATGTTGGATGACAGTTCACTGTAAACTGAGTCTCTGAGAGTATACACTTGTATTCATGACCACAGGCTTGGCTACAAAAATGCTGAAAAACTCAAAATGCATAAGCAAAAATGTTGTAAAAAATAGCCCATCTTCTTTCTTTTCCCTTCTGATGAAGCTTTTTCTATGAATAATTCACAATATAGTCCACAGAGACATAGAATAAGGATCATTCATTGGATTGTAACTATGTACATTTTCTTTATGCAATCAGCTTGGGAAACTGAAGCAGAACAATGAGGTTGACTTAGGATCCCCTTTTGTATCAGGCATATTAAGCAAATCACTTCCACTCAACATCTCAGTTTGTATTCTATGATCTGGGAAAAAGAAATGCATTCTGAAATTTCACTACAACTTTACTAAACAATACCCTTGTATCATTTTCCAGAATTCAGAGATTCAATCACTGAATCATTTCAGCCAATTTCCTTTGAAGAGTATGTAATGTGTTGTGAACTTTAGTTCCATACTTTAATATTAGAGTTTATATTACTGAAGGAACAGATGCTCTTATACTTTTCCTTCCTTCTTTCCTTACTTTTTCTTCCTTCTTTGATTTTTTTTTGTTGTTTTGTTTTTTCCTGTTATAGCACATGGTAATTTCTAGTAACATTGTAATTCCTCTTATAATGTTGCTGAATTCTTTTTCTTTAGCCTTAAGGAGTTCCCAAATTATATTTCTAAACAGTCCTCTGCCTAGGAAGGAAACAAGAGCCATATTCTTCAATAATTTTCATATTCATGTTGCTTTCACTCTCCCTGCAGATATGCATTGTAAATATCAAATAAAAAATCATGAGTGAGACACAATTACATGATCAAGGCTATTACAGAGGTCTAAGTAAAAAAAAAAAAAATAAGATGTAATTTGTTATTTTAGCTTATCTCCAGGAATACTGATTTTATTTGATTTGATTGTTGTAAACTCAAGAACCTAGATTCTGATGTTGTATTTGAAATTGAAAAAAATATGTATTTTGAAAAATGAAACATTTTTTGTATCTCCTGAGTTCTGCTTTGCTATCTTTGGTGTCAAACTGATACTTTACCCAATTAACCTTACCAAGCTAGGAGGAATATACTGTAAGAAGTTATTTGCAATACTCACATTAATTCTTTAAATATTTAATTTAATCTTATTTTTTAATATATATTTTACTGTAATTTAAAATTCATAAAATTTAGATGTGTAATTTCTAGGTAAATTTCCAGGGCTTATGATGTTGGGGCATTAGGACAGGGACAAGCTGAGATCATCAAACACATGGAAAAACCTCAAGACTGAAGTCAAAATCACAAAATTTTTGTTTTATTTTCCCTTTCTTGGCTAGTTTCTACCTTGTTTTCATTCAAAATATATACTTTATGATTTCAAAAAGTTTTTTTAGTCTTTTGGAATAGTTTATTATAAAGGGAAAGTCTGGACAAACTAAAACTCTGTCCAATTCAGAGTCCTTGTGGGCAGGCTCCTTTTATGATTTGGCAAAAGCCTAGAGCCCAAACACAGAAGAGAAAAGGTAAGACCACAGAAAGATGATCAATAAAATGAGAATAATACGAGAATAAACTTGCACATACAAGTTGCAGCGAGGTCAATGAGTGTAACCTAAAGTGCAAATATCACCTCAATCATTGCACAATTTAAGCAGGTCTGCTGTTATTTTCTGTACTCTATAGCACTAGAGATTGGATATGTCAATTCTACTTATGTGAAATGACATTTAGAAGAAAGAAGGCCTTGCAGCAGGACACGTTAACTACGAGATCTCATCAGGAAACTTGCTTTCTAGCCATTAGTGTTACAAATCTAGAGATTATTTTACCTCTAAAAGCACTGCTAAAAGCTAAGCCCCTCTCAAGTCTTTCTCTTGAGATTACAAATGACAGCAAAATGAAACCAAGAGATGTTTTAAAATATGTTTGCCTTTAAACTATAACATATTGTCTGAGAATTTCAAGAGATGTGCTTTAAAATAATAAATAAATAAATACTTTTAATAAATAAGAATATTGTCGCTATGTTTAATTAATCAGAAGACAACTGAGAAATGACATAGGAAAGCAAATAAGTGGTGCATTAAAATTATCAACCAATGACCATGATGAACAAATTTATCAAAATCTGTAAAGATTCTATGCTGAAGAAAGGCTATAATGAGACTATTAACACTACTTGACTCTAAGAACATTTTTTTCCAAGGGTAATGTTACAGATGAAAATACAAAATTGTATGAACTATTTACTATTAATCTGAAATAAACTGATGAAATAAACTCTGGAAGACCAGTTCTGAAAGGCCATTGCTCAATTACTTTATTGATTAGGAATATGAAGGTTGAATATTCAACAGCACCGTGTACACTGAAATCTCTAGCTGTCATAATGTTTAAAACAATGGGCCAACTCAAACATATGATTTTAGAAGGTGATAGATGTACCTCAGTTCAATTTATTTACAATTTATAACTGTATAAATTATCTAATATCCATCTACTCCTCCAAAATCAGTACACAGTATTAGAATTGTACACACGTTGTCACAGAACAAGTGGTGGGGGGTGGTGAGTGATAAAATGCACTTCACTCAGATGAAAGAAATAATAATAAGGTTTATTTATATGGACAATGATTTCACGAGATTCTATGGCAAGGTCGCTAATTATTATTTACTGCATGGAGGTTTAAGATAATACAAAATTATCTTGGATACA
>JAVCKT010024732.1:0-10901 GCA_032273925.1 Rhynchotus rufescens | reverse complement strand
CTCCACCCTATAATGAACTAAAACAGCTGTGCAGAATTCACTCCTATACTACAATGACTGCAAATGCCAAAATGTTGAGGGCTTTAGTGGGGTTGTTTGATTGGAACATCTGCCTTTCATGGCACACTAAAAATGTGAGTGCCAGCAATGAATCGTGCGCGCCACAGGACGCTGCATGGGGAGTGAACTGCCAAGGAGCATTTTGCAGGTCCAGCTCTGCTGTGTGTGAAGAGAGAGGCTGCTTTAGACCTGCGTTGGGATGGGAGTTCGGACAAGCAGGGTGGGTTTCCATCTATCCGTCCATGTCACATGTAGGTATATATCTGCTATAGTACTCTGAGAAGCATCACCCCTTAAGTTCCATGGACTTAAAAGGTGGTATATAGTATCAAAGCACAACTGAGCTTTTGATAGGAAAGGTCTCTTCTAAATCAAAACTATTTATTGCAGAGTGATACACCCAACACAAAGAAAGAGGAAGGCTCCTTTACACTGGTTGGTTGCAGGCATGGACAATACTGCCCATGTGCATTCAGATCAACCAGACCAATGCAAGCATAGTTTTTTTTTCTTCTTTATCCTTTAAAAAGAAACGCAGAAATAACGTTTGTGTGAGGTCTCTGTCCATCTGTCTATCCTTTCCCTCTCCTAATAACTTTTGAACCAGGTCACCAGCCAAAATTTCAACTAAATGCCCCAAACAAGGAAAAGGTCTTAGAGATAACAGAGTGACCAGTGTCTCACCAGACATAGGGACAGGTGGAGAGGAGATGCCCACTAAAAACCCCTGAGTTTGGGTCTCTCTAATAGGCTTAGCCAACAACAAAATTTGGTTCCTGCTGTTTTGAGCTAGGTTTAAGAATATTTGGTGTGGGAAGGTAAGTTAGTCTATGGAAACAATGTCTTGCAAAATGTATAGAGATTTTAAAACCTTTTTTTCTTTCCCTTCCAAGTGCCAATGGATGAATCAATTTGTCCTGTGGTTTTTCTTGCTTCTAAAGGGGAAAGGGAGGGTGGTTATCCTACGGCAGCAGGGGACAGGGAGGCAGGTTCACATCCCAGAGCAGAATTTAACTTCTTCAGCAGAAATTCCAAATTTTGCCTGAATCCAGGCAGGACCGAGGGGGATAATTCAGACCGCTGCAAATTCTCCTCAGAAACCTTTTCTGCAAAGCTGCTTTTATTTCCAAGCTGCTTTGGAGATACGAGAATACCAGGAGGATATTTTCAACCTAACATGAAAGCACTGTTTTTTCAAGCAGACAAAAATTACTTTATTGGGATTTTTTCTCCTCTGTTCACTGCCCAAGGAACATGCTGTCATTTCATCCCCATGCCAAACCTCCCTTATTTACATATATTTCCTAGAGGGGATTGACTAATTCTTCCCTTGCTCAACAGCATCTTGGCTTCTGCACAAAACTACTACAGGACTGGGAGGAATAAAACTATATGATGTTACACTGAATGGGAGGCAGGGGAGGTGTTGCTAACTGATTGGTAGAGACTTGGCTTTCTACCCTAAACTAGAGTAATTCCACAAATTTGAGTTGATCCTGGCTAGAATTGCTTCCTAGCAAGTTGTGATAGAGTTGAATGATATAAGAGGACAGTTTCCACCTGCTGCTTGACCACCCTGGTTCCAGCACTACCGCAAATAAATAATCAATGCTTAGAAGGGTATTGATTTTGTCATTTGACCCCTTTTTTTCTACCTGGAAACCATCCCACCCGGTCCTGAACTGTGCTACCCCTTGGCAGAAAAAAAATATCAGCATGAATTTTAATAAATACAATTATTCTTATTTTCAGGAGAGTGCTAGGAGAACTGCAGAGAATTTAAACTCAGGTATAAAACCCCAGGATATCTGCAACAGACAAGGTAGTAGAGCACTACATGTGGCAAATGCAATCTGACAGCTGCAAAATAAATAATTCTCAGCTATCAAGGAATCGGAGCAGAAATCGAGCTATAGCCATAATCTCCAGGTTGTAAAGAAAAAGCCTTAAGAAGCTCGGAAGGGAAGTTTATCACCACATTGCACATTTTCCATCTTTGCAGCCAGTCAGATGAGGCAAACTACTGTCCACAATGCTCCCTATTCCCAAGGTGGCCAGAGCTGAGATCACTTTTGTGCAATTTCCCTGCCGTGGCAGTAATAGCTGCTCTGCATCTCCTCTTCTTAATCCAGCTGATACCATGAGAGACCCAGTACCTTTAATTAACAAGGAGGGAATAGGATGAATTAAGCCTTAAGGTCTGAGTCATTAACAATTGAAAGCATTTAGCCAAGTCTTTTCCCTTGCAGCAGGGTGTTATTATTAATAATAATGATCAAGTGAGCAGATATTCCTCGGGATCTGTAGCAAGGTATTAAATATTGCAGGAGAGCAAGCATGTACTTTTAGCCTGCAACAAAGGCTTAAAAATGATACTGGTCCCTATAGGTCCAGGCACAAAAGCATCAAAGACCAACCTTTGTCAACTCTTCGGCAGCTTGGAAGGTTGTGTCCTGTTCCCACCAATCCCAGCACCAGCTAAACACATGGATGCCATTTTCTGGGATTAATCAGCCTCTAGAGAACTCCAGTTCCTTTCCCTTGGGGACCTGCTCAGGCCTGTACCTTCAGGGATCACCCTTTGCCCTCTCTTAGATGCAGACACTTCTTGCTGTCCTCCAGCTTCATGCTCCATCTCCATGTTTTCCTTTGATTAGAGTTCACACACTGCCTTGGATGCTTGGCATTTCCATACTCGAGAACACAGATAGCTACTTAAAATGGCTCAAATTAGTAATTCTCATTTCCTTGCTGTGGTATCCCTAGGTTTCAGAGAGAGACAACACTGAGACCTTTCTGAGGGCCTACATCCACTCTTCTTAATTCTGCTCAGGCATTTGATGGCACCTCTGCAGGTGTTTGGCTTATCCTCCTTTCATGCCCAAGGGACCTTGATTTCCCAAGTCTAAATCAGTTTGTTTCAACCTAGCTTGGTTTGTAGCTGTTCTTCTATTACCCCTCCAAGACCCTGCTCTGGGCCTTTCAGTGCCACTGGGAGACTCCTCCACTTATATTACTTTCCTCTATATCCCTTACATTCCCTATAGACTTTGTGAAATGCTGATTTCTTCCGTGGAATTGGGAATGTCACCTGGATATCTCTTTTCAGAGAGTTTTCAGCATGTAATACCTGCTCATGGTCTCACTGAGTTCATGAGCCTTTAAAGAACCTTGCAGATAGCCTTAGCTTTGTGATATTACTTTATCTTCATCACCTCGCTTGATAAGGATTGTCTTATGCATATTTGTTCCAAGGTCACTTTTAATTGTGGTCTCTGAAACCTAATGAAGTCTACAATACTTTCGCTTCTGTGGCTGACTATGTTACTAACCTGCCCCGTCTCATTACATTTTAGACCAGTAATCTACTTTTCGATTGAAAACACCACTGTCGATGATTTTATGCCATTGGCTATGTTATTGGCAAAACTGTCATGGCCAGAAAGCCCTTTAGGAAGATCTAAAATTTCCAGACATTATTTCCGAGTTGGTTCTGCACTGATTTGCTCTGTCATGGGAAAACCAAATAGCAAATCTGTGACCCCATCTCCTCCTATGCAGGGGCGTCACTGGATAATGACCTGTGATTTTAGGTTAGAGAGCACCCCAAAATGTTGCTCCATAAATGGAAGATGATAACTGTGTTTAAGTGGCATACATGGCCTGGCTTTCTAATATTGCCTCCTCCTCTCACCAACCCACCCATGCCTCCACACTCCACTTACCGAAGCCCCTAGGGAACACAGCGAGCAAGAAAAAATTATCTTTGAGAAAGCATAGAAGAAGGAACAGCAATTTGGCCGGGAAGCTTGCAGAGCTCGGAAAGGCCCGTGGTTAGTGTTGCATGGGAGGATGCGTGTTGCTCCTCTCCTGCTTATCTCATCGAGGCAGAGTTATCGCAGCTCTCCCACACACCAGCCCTCCTGCAGCCCGGCGGAGTCTGAAGCGCAAAACGGCCTCAGACTTGAAAGGGAATTATTTATTTATCCTGCTGCAAGATGCTTTTAATTAAGGCTGCAGCCAGAACTCGGTCTAGTGTTCATAACCGGAGTTAAGACGCCTAATTATCGATTCCAAAGTCTATGAAATTTGGATGGGCTGGTTTACAAAGTGATGCTGTTACTGTAATTAAATTGGGTAGGACAAAATTCCTGGAGCTGTCCTCACGCCAAAGGAGTCACTAGTGGAATTCCCATTGACTCGCTCCCTATTCTTTTTCTCTTTTTTATTTTGGAGGCAGGTCGGTGTCTTTAAAGCCAGTCTCAACTGTTGGGCACGTTTGACTCACATCTTGAACCCTCCTGACTGACAATATCAAACACCTTAAGAGGAATGTGCAGTAACAGCAGTAATATATTAGCTTAGAAAATACTATAAAACCTACTCCTGGCTTGAAAATGGAGGTAGGAGAGTTGGGGTGGGGGGTTAATTCCAACCCACTCTGAAGCATTTCTCATTGTGCAACGTTTTCTTTCTCTCACAAGCTGCCTTTTCTGTTTTTATGTGATTTAAAAACCATATATTCAAAACTGCTATAGAAATTTTTCATCTGTTTGAAAACCACAATGAGCAAATATTTTAGGAACAGTTGCTGTCACAGAAAAAAAAAAAAGCCGTGAAAAAAAAAAAAAGCAAAAAGCAAGAATTTTCTTAAGTGGAAAAGCAGCTCTTCACCCAAAGCCCATGGTTTTTTGCCCTTTTTCTTAAGGAAGGGAAAAAGATACAGCTCAGAAAAATACAAAAAAGCTGAACATTCAAAAGGGTGTGAAATGAGATGGCATGAGTATTAGCTGTATGCAGACTCTTTTAAAATCTCAACTCACCTAATAGCTTCTTTCCAGATAGGAGACAGAGGAAACAATTTGTACAAATGATTGCTTGGAGAAAGGCCACAGCAATTTGTATATGCTAATCGGGTTGTACCTGCCAATCATATTTTATTTTCAGTAGTATCAGTGGCTCGCAAATGCAGAGAGGCAGAGCAGGGTACCTATTCATAGGCACGAGCCAAAATAGATGTATTTGCTTTGGTCAGAGCCACCACAAAAGCATCTCCCTTGCAATTATGCAACCCTTCGCTATTAGCAGTGATTCGTGGATGCTAGCCAGGGTAAATATATAAATAGAGGAAGCCAAATCTCTAGGACACTGCTGAGCCACTTGGAAGGCGACCTTCTTTGTTGGAGGACAGCATGACCTACACTTTCCCTTTGCCTGTTGCACTGCGGGTGTCCCTGCCTGCCACGAGCTGTGAAACAGCATTTGCAGCACTGCAAGGATATGAGTGGCCAGAAATAATATCAAGGCAGCTCAAATCTTCACGCTCAGCCCTATCTTTCTGGCTAATTTGGAATTTCAGCTGAGTCACACTACATGGGCCCAGTTCTCAGAGTCAAGTGCCCACAGCTCCCACAGACACTAAGAGGCTCATGAGATGCTCAGTGCTGTGAAAACCTTTTCCAGCCCCGTTTCCTCCACCTGCCCAGCTGCAGGCCACAAACCCTGCTCTTGCTCTCCTTCCTTGTAGGACTGAGGGAACATCTTTCAAATGAAGCTTGTTCAGGTTGGCATTGACAGGTTGGGAACATTTCCCGTCTTTGCAGGGAGTTTCCAAAACAGCTCCCAAGGTGCTGTTCCAAGTCCCTCTGATATGGAAAGACCAAGAAGGATGAGTTATTCAGTAGACTATTCATATCTGATGGTCAACCTTTCTTCCAATGTTTGTCATGAACACATCCAACACAAGAAAGATCTTCAGGCACTGACCTTGGGGCAAAGGAAGGGAAGGACAGATGTCTGTGCTTTGGCAGTGCTTGTCTGCAGGTGAGAAAGTTTCCAGAGGAGAAGTGATCAGACATGAGACCATGTCCACATCTGGGGTGAGGAGGGGAGCAGGTATCCTGTGCGGAAGCAGAGAGAGGGCAGGAGACAAAGGGAGGTCCTCACTGCTTGCTGGAGAAGCTGAAAGTAGCGCAGAGCCCTGGGTACCCAAACCCAACTGGTTCAGTACTGCCAAAGCTGCAAGATTTTGATAATTCCGTGTTTCCCCTCCTTTTTAAGAGAGGACAATGCTCCTAAGGCTGAAGAGATTTAGACAGATCAGTAGGACACATTTGGGAAAACTATGCTTAGGTTTCATGAGTTTTCAAAGGGCATCACATAGAGTCACACGTAAAGGTCTACGAAGGCTTTTGTTCATGGCTACGGGCTTCTTTGATCCTCTCTGGTTTGGAGATAAGAGGCTATGGTGATTCCAGGGCTCTGCTATGGACCAGCATCTGCAAGAAGGTGACCTGATGATCACCCTCCTCAAACGGGAGAGATGAGTGACAGTGACAGGCAACAGCATGAAGCTGTCACACAAATTTGCTTGGGAACGCTGCCAGCACAGCCTCTCCCTGGAACACTTAAATTCCATGGAAATCACAAGGAAAGCACAGGCAGCACAGAAAGGCTGGCCAAAAATCTAAAGAGATTCTTCTTTATCTTGCTAGTAGTACCACGTTTGCATGCATAATCATCCATCACGTGGGCTTTACAAGTGGTAAAATTGATTTACTCACATGCTCAAATTGCTGATATCCTTTTCAGCTCAAGGAGAAAGAAGCCACGTGTCTTCAGAGCTGCTTGTGCAAGATTGGGGTGGCTCAGCCTTGTCTGAAAGCAGCTATTTATCTAGGAAATCTTTAAGCCAAGATTGTATTTCTAAGTGTTTCTCTAGAAATGGCAACTAAAGTGAATGCTTAACTGGACTGCAAAAAGTCAGGGCTTTGGGTCGAAATCTCAGCTAAAAGAAGCAGAGGTATCAGCAAGAGGTGAGTTTATACTCCACATTGGCAACCAGCCGAGTACCTTTACTGTCTCCCTCCCCTGGCCTGATCCAGCTGGGGATATAGCAAAGAAAATCTTGCAGCCCGCCTTGGAAAATTGGGCCATGGCTCCTAACCCTCTCGATCAACCTGTTGTTCAACGTTCAGGATCTTGTTGTCTTTTTCAGTAGCAGGAAAATGAGTTGTTAGAACAGGGCTTTCAGAGATTTGTACAAAAGCAAATAATCATGAAAATATTTCCCTGGTTGCAACAGGAGATGGGACAAAGTTGGTTCTTTCCATGGAGAGTCCAAGCCTCCCTTTTTAGCTTCAGCTTCTGATTTCCTTAATAACTAAATCACCTAAAGGTGATCTTTTTCCTGACACCTGTTTTTCTGCAGAAAAGCTACCTGGAGCTCATTCCTGCTCCCACAGCCTCATTTACGCCTAGTGAAATCCCACCATCCTCATTGCCCTCTGCCCTTTCCACTTGCTTCTGATTCTCTTAGCTATTTTGCATCAAGAAGTACATTCTTTCTCTGAAAGATCACCTTTCCCAGCACATCCATTGCAGCCTTACTTCTAGCACAAGCTTGCTTTTCTTTTTGAGGACTATGATTGCAACTGTTCACCCAACTTAACTGATTTTCAAGAAACATCCATATGTGCCACAGGTTGCTTATGGATGTCAAAACCACCTAGGAAGCATGATTTGCACTGCAGTAACTGCATGCATTGAAATTACTGGATGTCTAAAATTACTGGATGAAATTCTGTAACCTGGGCTGTGCAAGAAGGATGAAACTTAGGCTAGAAATGATGCTTCTCTGGGGCTCACATGATTTCTTTAGTGGCTAGTAATCTTTGGCAGGAACCACGGGATGCGACTTGCTCTTCGGCGTGTTGTGTTCAAGATGGACATTCGTGTTCCAGACACAGCTGAGACCCAGAATGTTGGAATCCAGCTTGTTACCTGGATAGGAGAGAGGAGGAGAGTCCAAAGGTGGATGAAATTAGACAGCTGGTTCCATGCTTGATTGGAGAGACCTATGGAAACTGGGGTCCACAAGCTCTCAGGCTTTGGTACTCAGGAATCAGAGCACCCTGTGGCTTCCAGAAAGTGGCACATCGGAAATGTGGATAGAAAAGAGCACGCGGCAGTGTTGCCATCCTGCAGCCTTGCTCCTCTCTGCTGCCACTGCAGTTCTGTCGGACACGGCAGCTCTGCCCCAGCTCCGTGTTAGTCACCAGGCACCAGACACATCTCCGGGGACAGACATTTCCTGCTACTTCAGCCGTCTCCTGGTACTTAATCGTGGTGCCCGTAGAGCTGTGCCCTTTTAGAGCATCTCTGCAGAGACGAGCTTGGCCCCCCAATGGGAAATGCATCTGCTATTACCATGAGTGGCTCTGACAAGAGACTTCTTGGGACTATTTTGATGTTGTTGGAGTGTGTTTTGTTACAGGGATGAGACGGGAAGGGAGTGGGGGGTAGTTTTTGCCTCTCAAAATATGAGTCATATGAGCCCATATGACCCAGCTCGCCTCTCCAAGCCTGTCTTTACCTGTCAGCTGGATTTTGCTTGTTACAGTGCAAAGTTGGCCTCGGAGGGTTTGGGTCTGAAAACAAAAATAAAACAACAGCACAGCAACCTACTGTTCAGACAACTAATGCTACGGGGAAGAAGACAAAAATAGGAGAGGGAACCTTCTTGTGCTTGTCTAGGATGATCTACAGCTCTGCCATGACTGTGCAAGGACAGAGTTAGGTCTTCAGCATAGTTAAAGTAGTTAAAAACAGCTGAGAAACTGTTTCTTCACATCTGGGGACTCTCATAATCCCATGAGCTATCAGACATGTGGGGTCTCCACCCGACAGCTACAGCTTGGGAACCACAGCTCGCTCCTCAGTTCAGGTCAACACCCCAACTTTCAGACACATCCCTGGACATTGAAAACTGGGGCTGCAATCTGACAAGGATCATCTGCAATCACCTGCAACTTGCTGGTGGTTTGAGGTGGTTCTCAACCTTCAGCTTGGCCCAGCTTGGCATTAGCACAGTTTTGCCCTACAGTTTTGCATATCCTCAGAGGATCTGTCCTATGAGACCACCAGGCTTCATAAACCTACAGGCTCTGCAGTGCTCGTAAGGAGGAATTGAACCTACACTTGCCTCCTCTCACCCAGGTATTTTCTTCTAGAGACAGAGTTCACTGATAAAGAATAACCTGATCAGGGCTAGAGATAGGAAGGTGCCAAGTTCACGTAGGAGTTTGACCCATCTGTATATTGGCACATCATGGTTGAGGCCATGAGCTGATACAGGGAGATATGCAGTGAAAGGCTGTAAGGATGCATCAGCCTTGGATCTCAGAGGAAATATTTGAGCATCTTCAATACATTGGGAGGTTTTATACCACCCTGGTACCCTTGAGGTGGCTATTTCCAGCACCAGACAAAGATAACGGCAGAACAGAAAAGGGAAGAGCCATTCTCTGACGTGGTTTGTCTCCCTTTACATGATCAGTCACCTCAAACACCTTCCTTTATGTGTCTGTTTGTCCATCTACTGCTGTCCACATTACACTCATGCCCATTGCACCAGGTTCCCAGGTGATCCTGTGGTTCCCTTGGACAACAGGAAATTATGAGCCTCCTCTGGAGGACTGAAACAGCTTTGCCATGATTTCAAAGCATTTCCTCTTCCCAGACAGCAGCCTCCAAACTTGCTCCATCCTGGGTTTAGTTAGAGCACTTGCTTGAAGCATCCACACCCCACTATCAGCTCATCTATTCCTTCCAAAGAGGCATCCATCCAATGGTCAGCTGTAGGATCTCACTCTTTCTGCCACAGAACCCCTATTTCTGTTCCCCAGATGAGAATCACGGCTTCCCAGGGTGATTTCTGGGCTCTGGGTGCTGCTTTACCACATTGCAGAGCAAGTGATTTTCTCAGGTCCTCCAGGGGCCTTCACAGAAATGCTGTGATACATGTTCATTTGGATGGAGCTCAGAAAAATCTCTCCTGAGCAATTATGTCTAGGCACAGATTTATGGATTCACATCTCCCACGCTCTGCCAATCACATCGTGCTATCTCAAGTTCCTATGAAGTCTTGCAGTCCTTAATCATAAAAATAAGCATGAAAGATAACACCAATAACAAGATAAGTAATGCCTGACAGTAGGGTCAGCTCCCCATACAAATACCCGTGGCTGAAAACGCATTTGTTTGCACCATGAAATAAATAAATAAACGAAAGCTTTTCTGTAGATTTTTGTTTGTGGATGATTGCTTTTGTCGAAAGAGATGATCAATCCAGGTGAAGCATTTCTATGTTCCCAATGGAAATCATAAGATATTGGATTGCTTGAGCTCCTTATGCATCCTCTTCTCAGTGGAAGCACGACTAAGTTTTCTCTCTGATTCCTTTTGTCATGAATAATGTACAAAAATTCATGAGTTGCCATCAAAAATGGGGTTTGGGAACACAGAGAAACAGGTGCTGCAGGGCAGGATCCATCTGCCGAACTGAAGGCATCTTCTCAGGTGCCTCTTTCTCAGCTGGTCGCTGCTACAGCACTTCAGGGCCAACATGGAGACATCAGCACTTGTTGGGCACAGTAAAGAAGGTTGGACAAACTGTTGGACATCATAGCTTGGACAAACTGTCCCTTCAGTGACTTTTTCTCTCCACCAAGCACAAAGGGAACCCAGGGTTGCAGGATCACATGGATACATCTACCAGCTGCATATTCAAAATTAAGTGAGGTGAGTCCTATAAACACATACAGGCTCATAGAAACATCTCCTTAAGAAAGAAGCCTAATAGCAATGATTTTGCTGAAGGCCAGTTTAGGGTTTAATTCAGTGTTTTCTATTTCTGACTTTCTTCATATGTCTGAAGAAGACAAAGTCTGAGTCAAAAAAATCTCAATTATTGTTGTACCCTGCAGGGATTTGGACTGTCCTGTTTCTCTCTAACATTTCCAAATAGGCTGTGCTAAAGAAGTATACTTCAGTGACTCCCA